>JBDJHY010926283.1:0-14707 GCA_039654485.1 Withania somnifera
ACTACACTTGCACTTGTGCAGATCCGAGTACAGGTCCTCGATTGTGATTCAGCTCGCTGATCGTTCGTTTCTCCTCAAATCAGAGTTTCGGGGTGAGTTTGGCGTGCAACTTGATCCTGTTTCTCTTCAGCTTCATATATTGATTATCTCCATTGTATTTCGGAGACCTTTGGATATTGTATATTTTCCATCCTCGTTGTTTTATACTAGTGGTTCGTTTTACATTGATATCGGGTCTTGGGTGTATTCTGCAACTCTTTATTACCTTTACTATTTCTTTTCGTATTCTTCTGCATTAATTGTAGTAGTCCTCCGCTTCGGCTACAGACTACAGGGTTTGGTTCTCCTACCGGTGGTATAGTAGGTGTCATCATGATCCAAGAAATCGGGTCATGACATATTATCCCCTACACCCTGTATCTTCTTTATACACTGCTGGATTATGATATGTTCAGGATCTTGGAGGAATAAGAGGACTGTGATCGAACTATTAGGGTAGTGGTACATGTAACCACTTTGTTTTGGTATACAAGGATAGTTGATGAGAACCCATTGGTTTATTTTGGTACTTATTCCTTTGACTTTATGCGCTTGTGTAGGTTCAAATCCCCAAGCAACTGAGTTGTCATATCCTAGAGCATTTTTTGAACTGTGCGTTTGAGAGATCTAAAGGTAGCTACTTGTAGTCCAACAGTTGTCATGTACTTTCCCTATTAGATTTTATTTATATATTGTTTAGGATTTGTGACCCTTTTGATGTATCAGACTTGTATTTATCTTATTAGTGCCTAGTACACTCCGATTCAAGTTTTTGAGAGTCTTATTAGTTGGATTTTTATTTTATACATTCCTTTCTTCTCGCTGGCACATTAATTTATGAACTTACCCTTTGTAAAAGTTATTGGGCATACTTTTCCAGGTGGATTAAGAAAGGTTCCACCATGACTAGACCTTGGGTCATGATAGTGATATTACAGTGAAATATGGTGCTCATGAGATAAATGAATGTTTTTGTTGAGAAATCAGGTACATTGCCATTTGTTACTATTATAAAATAAAAGAACCTTGTTTATGTCAATAAATCATTCGTAACTACCTTTTTGTGTTCGTATATTATGAATTAGATCAACAAACAAGATTGAGAAGAGAAACCTTTACATTGAAGCATAGTTATGGCTTCAATTTGATCAGAACCAAATCATGTCATCCCAACATTGCACCATCAAATGCATTTCTCATTTCTAAAATAATTGAAAAATAAATATCAACCTCGGTTTACTCTTTTTTCCCGGATATTTCAAAAAATGAAATTCAAAATCCAATATCCCTACCATTCCATTGTTTAATCACAAGTTGGGTAGGAGGATTTATGTGCCTCCAATTTTGCAGGTTGATATAACAGTTGCCTCAATGATACAACCCACAATTCAAGGGATCTCAATCCATATCGTTTAATAAATCACAGAAAATGAATGATAGAAAGTATGCAAAATACAATTACAAATCCACGTAAATTGAATTCTAACTCAATTAAATGTAATAAAATCAAATGATACAACCACAAATGGAAGACTCAATTATTTGATTAAGTAATGGAAAACTACATAAGGAATCAAGGATATGCCTACCCTAATCCACTCACACAATTCTCACACTACAATCAACTAAATGATTAGCAAGATAATCAAGCTATCATTAATCCTAATGAAGAAACTAAGATATGAAATGTGTTCCATCTTCAACTAATGAAAATTCATCCAAAACTACTACACCATTTGAAAGACCTCATATATAGTGACCTAAGTTTCATTTATTACACTTAGGCCTATATGTGACCTAAAATGAAAAATAAGCCCTCAAACTTTGGGTCCCTTCATATTAGGTCCCCAAAGTCTTCCAATGCCTTCCAATTGCATCCGAGCTATTTTCCAAATTCTTGTTGGCCTCCTTTGTCTCTTGATTATGTACTTTACGACTCTAATTGGTGAGTCTATCAATTATTTAACATGTGGAATCATAGCTAGACCATGAAGTATATGTATAACATGATTGGTGCATTTTTAGGTGTTATCATCCTCCCCTTCTTAAAAAGTTTTGGTCCTCGAATCCAAAAGAGGACCTACAAGGCAAAGGACAATATACAACCAAACTATCCTCATAGCATGAGGGTTAGGGCATGAGTTATCACAAATAAAATCACACAAAAGAACCCTCAATATAGTCATTTCAACATCATAAGGAACACCAAAGTAAGGGATGAAAAGGAAATACTCAATGGTTAATTGAACTATATCTAGAATCAAGAGAGACAAGATCCTAGGCATAACATGAGGCGATTGGTCAGCACAAACCCCAATGAGAGGAGTTCCCATCAAAGCATACACACCTTGCTCACAATGGATTCCAGGTTAAAACTGGTAAAAGTACCATTCTATTCATGTAGGCACATCAATCAAAGTCAACAAGACTATATCCCTATTGCAACAACAAGTATTTACATGGAAAAGTGTACATTCCAAGAGGTAACAAAAATAAACAATGAGTATGCCCTCACAAGTAACCAATAAAATATATGGAAAAATAACTTATAAGCACATTATAAACACCTCAACACCTCACCTACCCACATAATTGTAGAAAACAGACTCATAATCCAAAGACTCACCCTATCAAACAAAACCAAGGTGACAACCCCAATTTGGGGCTCATACAACTTAAACACAAAGGCATCAAATAGGGAAGTAAGTTGGTATGATCTTTCCCACATGGATATCGGCACCCTTGTCTTGATTGTCACACACAAAAAAAAATTTTTGCAATGAGTCATAAGCATGGAAATACTATAGCACCAATCTATTGAAAATCAAATAATTATGGAACAAATAAGAGCTCATTGCACCGATGTTAAAAGTCTATTTTGAATTCTTAACTTGTCCATGTGGATGAGTGTGACAAGGAGTAGGAAACAAGAATTGGGTACCAAGTGCAATCCATGAACTCATACGCTCACTATACTATGTCCCTTCTTTCAAAGCATAAATATGGACACTAGGTGGATTCAAATTGATCTTGTGGAAAGATACAATCTGATAATTATTAAGATCAACTAGTGTGTCAATACCATCACAAGAAACATTATCTACAATAACCAAAGAGCCATTAATATTGACAAATAGAAATTGATCCATTCAAGTTGCAAGTGCTAACATTAGGTGGACAAAAATCAACTCTAGAATAGTAAATTCAGTCATTTATAGGATCAACTAATTTTCTTGCACTCAAAACATCGACATGATAACTATGCAACCAAGTGCTACCATAGTCATCATAAAGTATAGGCTCAACAACACAAAACAAGGATTCATCTACCCATGGCTAACAATCACTCACATTCCAAAAAATATCATGCTCTTTTAATTTATTAGGAATTTTGGGTTTAGCTACTATACCTTCAAACACACATGACAAATCTCCTTGGTCTTAGTCATCTTCCTTAGAGAACTTGATTTCATTAAGTGCCTCATGGTTCTCCATGCATAGAGGCTCTTCATTCTCTTCAAATAGAGACACCTTAGACAACAACCCCATTAGATTTCCCATTTCATGTTGGAGAAGAATCTCTTAGAATTAACCTTTGAGAGTTAAATCATTACTACTCTGTAAGATAGATGAATTAGAATTAGGAAAAGTGCTAGTTCCCCATTTCGTGCTCAGCAAGGGTTTACAAAACATATTATTTCCCTCTCCTTCCATCATCTCATTAGTTGGAGCCAATTCTTTATCAATTTATACAAGGAGCAACTCCATATTCCCTCCTTCAACAATTTTATCATTTTTTCTTCTCTGTATCTCCTTATAATAGCATAGTACTTCACTTGATAGGGCAATAAAAGTGCAAGAACAAACTTTCATCCTTCAAATAAGGAGTACTTCTTGGCTCTTCCAAGGTATGTCACTCCCTACCAAATTTCCAAGGTCTCCCAAGAAACACATGGAAAGCAAGCATAGTAACCACATCACAAACCACTTTATCATGGTAGTTGCCCATACTAAATTTAGTCAACTCTTACTTGAGAACCTTTATCTCACCACTATTATTAAGCCATTAGAGTTTGTAGGGTTTTTGGTGCATGGTTCTGGGAAGCCCTAATATATCAACCATGGTCCGGCTTACAAAATTGGTGGAACTCCTGCTATCAATAATCAAATAACACACTTTATCAAGGACCTTGCATCTAGAATGGAATAAGTTTTCCATTTTACCATTAACATCCAACGGCATAGCACTTAGAACCATTCTCATCATGAGAGATAAGTTCACATTCTCCTCCAATTTCTCTTCATCAATCATAAGAGGATCTCCCCTTCTTAAGAGCCCTGCTAGAGTAATACTTTCTTCTATAAAATCTTCCTCATCACTCAAGGCTTCCTTCTTTGGATTTACATTGGTTTCATTATCACTATATTCTCCACAATCATCATCATCGCCGGTTCTATACCCATCATAAAATGCTATAATTTCTCTTTTAATGGGGCACTCACTAGAAATATGCCCCCTTCCTTGACATCTAAAACATTGGATAGTAGAAGGAAGAGGTTGATTGGGTTTAGGATAAGTACCTTTGGGATTGAAATCATCTTTCATCTTGATCTCACCCTTTGATTGATTGAATTTACCACCACCCTTCACAAACTCTTGCATAGAAGATGACTTCCGCCTTTCCTCTTGCTTTCCCATTTGGAAATGAAAGTGCTCTTTGATTTGGATAACTTCTCTTCCTTCAAATATTTTTCAACCTTTAATGTATTATCAAAGTCAACTTCAAGTGTGATAAAATGTTTCTACTAGTATCTCCTATGTGCAATGTGATGAGGTTCGGTAGGTGGGACAAGCTTATTTCTGGTATGTTAGGCCATTTCAGATTTTGGAGAGAGTTGGTGATGTTGCCTACTGGTTGGCCTTACTTTCTATGCTTTCAGCTGTTCATCCAGTATTCTATGTTTTGATATTGTAGTGATATATTCCTGATGAGTCTCATGTCCTTAGAGAGGATTTGATGTAGATGGATGATAATTTTTCTTTTGTTGAAAAGCTTGAGAAAATTTTCACTAAGGATGTCAGGTAGCTGAGATCTAGAAAGATTTCAGTGTTTAAGGTATAGTGGAGGCACCGTCCAGTCGAGGAAGTTAATTGGGAGTTCAAAAGTGAGATACGGAAGCAGTATCCACATTTTTTTAAGACATCAGTTACTTTCTCTTCCTATTTATTTCCTGCTTTTACTTGACTTTCGGGGATGAAAGTACTTTTAGTAGTGGATGTTGTAATAACCCTTACAATATCCATCAGCTGACATTTATGAGAAATATATTCTAGAGCATTTCAGTAGCTTCTCCAAGTCATTTATGACTTGCTGGGACCAGTAGTTTGGTTCCCTAGCAGCTCGATTAAGGAATATCTCAAATTTCCTTTTTTAGAGCTTACAACTAAGTACTCATTGAATAAACTGAACTTCCCTTCAGTAGGAGCTCAAAATTAAATTTTGATAGTTTCATTAGCTTTAGAATGCCAAACAAAGTCCAGGTCGACCTTAAGTTTGTATTTTTGAGTTTTCATTTGCAATTTGTGCTCATTTGTGTATTTCAGTTATGTTTAAGGACTAAATTTGAGCTTGAGTGGTATTTTGGTGTTCAGAATTTCAGAATGAATATTTGATTCTTATATCAGCTATGGCATGGTGATATTAGGCTAGTGGGAGTACATTTCCCGTTCTTGTCGTTGTATTTTGGAGGTGTTGGTGGGAATTTATGATTTTAAGCCTAAGGGTTGACTTGGTCAATATTTTTTCAAAACGACCTCGAGTTCTGATTTTGCCTGCACCATTAAGTCCAAAATGTCATTTTGGGTGTGCGTGCATAACTTATGACATGACTCAACTAGTTTATTTCTTGAAATTCCTTGTTTCCTCCATTAATGGCCCCAACTGGTGAAGTTGATGAACTCATGACATAACTCACATATTATTGCATAATTCTTCATTCCTTTAATATATTTTGCTGCTTAGTATAATTAATTCATTGAAATCCGTGTTAAATTCCACAAAGATTACCTCATTGACCCTTTTGAAGTCAAATCTGTCCGGGCTTTTCTGATGTTCTTCCCATACATAAACTGTGCCCAATTTTGGAGCATGGGCTCCTAGTAACATTAGGAACCCCGTGGTGAAGTTTATTTTTTCATTTCTGACAAGAAGCTCCCGCAGGCCTATTTTAGGCCAAGTCCGGAACTTAGCATAATTCATACCGTTAGACTCGTATTAATATATGGAACTCTATTTCAAAACTTTCAGAGCAATTGGAGTTCATTTGATATCAAACAGAGTAGCATTTGCAAGTTTACAGTGCTTTATCATCGGACGATAGGTAAGCTCCGTGGGGATATCTCTGGGTTTATAACTTTAATAATTGCACTAAATAGCAACCGTGTGTTGGGTATCTAGGTGGTTATATTAACTTTTTACCATACTTCTGACTATTTCCCCATTTGATATATATTTCAGCATTTGGAATTATATGGTACCTGTGACTTAGGATTACCCAAGTGATACTTATTCGGGCATAGATGGTTTTCATTTTATGTATAAATACTTGCTGATATGCTGTGCATGTAGTATATGATAGGTTGGTCCTTTGGCTCCGATGGGAGTGCATTGTGGCTGGGCCAGTATCACCATATTAATATTGAGCCATGGAGGTTAGACACTGATATTAGTAATAATGATGGATAATGATATAAACTAATAATTTAGACTATTCTAATAATAATAATATAAGTAAATGACATTTTAACTGTTTGATTTGGCGGTGTATTGAGCACTGGTACTACTATTTCTACTTATTTTAGCCCAATCTTTACACCCTGGCACTGGAAAATATCATTTGACTAATTAATGTTTGAACTTGGGACCGACTCCGTTCGGTAGTGAGTACAATCGCTGGCACTTGAGTCGTCTTACGAAAGTGATTATAGATTTGTGACACTTACCATACTTATTGGTTGTGGAGATTTTGATGATACCTATTCCACTGAGGATATTGGTGATACTACTACATTGAGGCATTGAACACTATGACTTTTCGAGTATGGCTTGATGATATTATTGATATGAGGCATTGATTGTGAGACTGTGAGACTCTTGAGGCACTATGATTTTGGATGTGAGATTATAATAATGTTAGAGATTATACGTGGTGAGCATACCTCCATGGACCTTGCCTCTGAGCTACGGCGATGCGGAGGGGGTATAGGATGGAATAGGGATATATCGAGAACATATAGGGTAGCCTTCCATGGATTCTGCCTGCTGGGCCTCCGGTTACCAAAGGAGAAATGTACATAGGACTTGATACTTCATGTGTGTATTTACTTTTTTGCACTTGTTTTCTTCAGTGTACCCCTAGTCGTATGGGAGACCTACGGGTGAGTGTGATTCTGTGTTTATTTCATTTATCATACTGTTGATTTATTATTTAGTTACTATAATGCTTTTTTGAGACTCTCTGGTTATGCAGGATAATTGTGTTACTTATTCTTTGATTATTCATCCTTCCCTTCCTTGAGATTACCGGTATACCATCTATGTTCACTCCCTATCTTCGACTTGTCTCTTGATTATTGTTTTTATTATTAACACATACTATTTCAAGGATTTCAAGTACTCCTTCCTTTATTTCCAGAAGTCCTATTATGTGATTAGCTAGCGATATATGTCCTACTTGTTACTTGACCCCTCTCTGAGTAGCTAGCTTTCATGATGTACTATTTGATTATGTGATCCTATTTATAGCCTTTCGTTATTTACTGATCTTATTATTGGTATATTCCTAGTAGGTCCTTGAAGTCTAATGGGTACGATTTCTTTAGCAGCTTGTACTCATACTACACTTCTCATGTGTGGATCCGAGTATAGGTGCCCGACATTGATTCACAAACCACCGTTCTTATCGATTCTACTGATTCTCAGTGACTTAGTGAGCTTGGCGCCAAGATTTTCATGCTTCACTTTAGTAGTAGACTGATCTCCATGTATTTTAGGAGATATGTTAGTATTAGAATTTTTATTCCATGTTGTGTACTTAGAGGTTTTTTATTACAACAATACCAGATTTTGGGAATTTTTGATTCCTTATATTTCCGCTTTTATTCATATACTGTTATTATACTTGTTCTTTACACTTTTAATATAGTAGTCCTACTCTTTGGCTTCAGACTACAGGGTTGGTTCTCCTACTGGTGGAATAGTAGGTTCCACCATGATCTGAGATCTCGGGTCGTGACAAAAATGGTACTTAGCCCATTCAGAGGTTGCCTCCCCCTCGAGTTCATGGGAATAAAATCACTTACTGTACCAAGGCCTCATAAGTGGAGTCTATAGTTACCTCGATTAGTCTTCATTCCACAAGCTTGTTCAGGGTAGAAAGGGTACATCCGATGCTACCAAAAGACAAACTCGTGGAATGGACACTAATAAGAATATGCCAATATAATATGCAACAAAACCATATCAGATTAATCATAAGAGCGATTTCATCTAGATTTATCAATTTCTTTCAGTTCACAACATTCGAGATTCTTTTCATCAATTCTCTTCACTTTTTGAGTGATAGCGCACCTTAATTCCAAGAGCACATGTCTAATCTAGTTGCATAAGGCTCACATTATCACTTCAACAATAGGGTATACACAAGTAAAAAAGGTACTCCATGACAGACATGTTCACAAAGGATGAAGTCGATGAGTAATTTGTTCATGTGTGTGCCATGCAATGCAATTAAGTACAAGTCTATCCTATGTACCTCACCACACCAAAATCACACGTCAGCCATGGTCTTCATATAGAATGTCATTACCTTTAGAATAATGGAATCACATGTTAGCCATGGTTTTTATATCAAGCTTCATTACTGTTACTAATGGGTACCACTTTTGAGTATCTTTTCATTATTATCTCCCTTTGATCATTGGCTACCAGAAAGACTAGAAGTTAGGAACATCAATATGGATCATCAGGAACTAGATCCAGGATATGTGTTGCCTGCCAGAATCACACCTTAGGCATGGTTTTCATATCGAATACTATTTTCTTAACCCTGCCGAAATGACACCTCAACTATGGTTTCCATATACAATTTCATTATGCAAATACATGTGCAAGTGACAAAAAATCAAATGTATGATAAGTGATATAATGGAATTCAATTCATAATCAAGGCCACTCAAGGTCTCCATGACTAAGAGATGGAATATGGCTCATTCAAGGGCATACAAGGCATATAATGCATTATGAAACAATTCAAAGTAAGTGAGTTAACAAGTCCCTAGCCGGGCCACATGTCCAATACAAAATCAAAATAATCCAACCAAGGACTCTCATAGGCATGCTCTATTGTATGGAACAAATAGCATGTAAAAGAACATGTCATGGACACCACAATGCCATATCATTCCTTATTTAAGATAATAGGGTAGCAAATTATTTATCCATTTTTATTCATAGATTTTAATCCCCCGTGTTTAACTCTAGTGTTCGAGTGAGACATTTGCTAAAACACCACATGGACAACCACATATAATCATATTAACCCCAACTAGAAAAAATAATAACACAGTAAAGATATACAATATTTTGAAAAAGGGTCAAGGCTCCACTTGCCTTAAATGAGGAAACTCTATAAAACTGGGCCTTTCCTCAATACTGGGTGCTTACCTCTATAATATCTAATCAAATATGAGTCATCTATGACAAACAATGAAGTTTGATACCCATATTGGTTTTATAGAATTGGGTCTAAATTGACCCCAAAAGGAGAAACCGAGTGTCAATGGATTTTTCAAAATTTTTTGTTTATAAACACATTTCCCATGTTTCAAGGATCATGATTATGAAATTTCATCGAAATCGGAGTAACAAATGACCCTCCAAAGTGGAAAATGCAATACCAAGTTTTTGTAAAATCCCCAAATTTATACCTTGAGATCTCCAAATTACATATTAAAATCAAGGAATTAATTAAAAACAGCATTTCATAAACTTACCCGATTGATACACCTAGAAAACTACTCTTGAAAGTCCCCAAACCAAGCTCTCAAAGTAAAAAATTTGAAATGGGAAGAGGGATCTTAAACAGTGATCTTAGTCACTGACTTACAAGTGTATTTAAATCTGTGCGTTTGCGATGTAAGTATCCATGATCGTGATGAACAAATGAACAAGCCTATAATTTAATCCTACGTGATTGCTTCCAGGATGTCACGTGATCGTAAAATACAGCTAAGTTGACCTACATGATCACGGTGCCTCTATACACGATCAAGAACATTAAGACCTATGTGATCTCGACACAAGGAACGCGATCACATAGAGAACCTATGTTCTACACCAGCAACTGTATGACAACAAAACTCATAGGGTACTTAGCCTTTGAATGGACCCTCGAGATTTGTTTGGAACCCTGGGAAGACAAAAAATATAATGTATCCTATTAAATTTGATGTTCCGTACTCAATGGAACCATCCGAATATGAATTCGAGGCTTCCTTGTCCCAATACACGCTAAGGTTCCTAAAAGTAGAAACTTCACTCTAAAAGGTAAAAATGCATGTAGAACTTCTAGAAAGTATTCTGAACCTTCACCTAGCCCACATATGGCCTCCCGAATCCTTAATAGAATTGATAAAATTTAAATACGAGCATCCGATCATCAAATATTGACCAAAGTTAAATTTTGTCCTTAAGGCTCAACTTTATCCCGTCTAATAAGATAAAATATCTAAGAAAAGCCTAGAATTCAAAATGAAGGTCCTCCTAGGCTAATTTCATCATTCCGGAGCTAATGGAACTAACACAATTCTATTATGAGACTCAAAACTCAAAATGAGGACAAAAATCACTTATTTCACTACAAGGCTTCTGAAAACCGAAAAAACTCCCTAAGATTACAACTTTTTTCTATGATATCAAATCCAAACCCATATACTTAACAAATGTGAATTGGGGAAACTCTAGAAAAGGGTAAAATTTTAATTTTATGTAAAATGGCAAAAATAGCATTCAGGGTCATTACATCATCCACCACTATACATCATGTTCATCCCCAAACATAAAGAGAGAAAATACCTAAAGCCTCAAGAAGATGTGGTTATTAGGTACTCATATCAGACTCAGTACGCCAGATGGCCTTTGAAACCAGGTGATTCTTCTGCTGAATTTTTATCGAATATATTTTCTTAGTCCTCAACTTTCTAACCCGCCTGTCTACAATAGCTACAGGCTCCTTCTCATAGGTCAAGTCCCGATCCAACATCAAAGAATCATAAAGAATAACCTGATAATCATCAGGAATGTACTGCTGAAGCATAAAAAAATGAAAGGTAGGATGCACCACTGACAAGCTAGGTGGCAAGGACAACTTATAAGACACCTCCCCTACACACTCTAGGACCTCAAACGGGCCCAAAAATCTATGACTAAGCTTTCCCATCTTCCTAGGTCTCATAACAACATTCATGGGTAAGACCATTTTTATAACATAATTACCCTCCATAAATTCTAAGGAACGAACCTGATGGGAAGGATTATCTTCTGCCTGCTATGTGCTGTCATCAATTGGCTCTAAATAACTTGAACCTATTCTATCACATTACGAAGAAGATTTGTATCTAGGGAACTCACCTCAAAAACATCAAACCAATCAATCAGATATCTACATATCCTACCATCTAATGCCTTAAAAGGAGACATTTAAATACTCAAATGATAACTGTTGATATAAGCAAACTGTGAAAGCCGTAGGAATCGGTCCACCGATCATCAAAATCAATGATGGATGCCCGCATCATATCCCCAAACACCTAAATAGTGAGCCTTAGACTGGCCATAAGTGTGTGGATAAAAGGATTTGGTCATATCAATTTGAGTAACCATCTTACATTGCATAGTACTCCAATAGTGTGAAGTAAACTGAGTACCTCAGCCAGATATAATGGATATAGGGACTCCATGAAACTGAACTATCTGGCTAAAATAAAATTGAACTAACTCATGAGAACTATATTTCACTTTCACTAGAATGAAATGATCAGACTTAGTCAATGGACCAATGACCACCCAAATGGATTCATAACCACCCAATGTACTAGGGAACCAAATAATAAAATCCATATATATGACTCCCACTTCCACTAGGGGATAGGAATCCTCTGTGATACTCCTCCCAGCCTCTGGTGCTCAAAATTCACCTACTGACAGTTCAAGAACCTAACAACAAAGTCCGTAATATCCTTTCTCATACCAAACCACTAATAATTTTGATTCAAACCATGATACATATTCTACTCCTATCTTCTTTGATTACCATTTATTGAGTTATATTTCACATATGTTGTTGCAAGGATGTCGAGTACGTTTTCTCATTGCCTGAGATCCTATTATGTGATTAGCTAGTGATATCAGTCTATGTGACACTTGTTAGAACTTACCCCCAATGGGTACATTCGAGGGTCATTATGTTAAAACTTTCCCCTAATGGGTTGGTATTCAGCCTTCTTCGTTTTATGTTTTGATAGGCGGTGCTAGCGATACCTTGTCAAGGGATCAGTCTAGCCAGTGTTGTCTGTGACTCAGACTTTGTCACCACCAATTCAGGTGGCATCATCAATAATTAAAATCTCACCACAGATTTCAGTTGAGGTTAACCCAAAGGTTGGGGTTCAAAGTCTCGAACAGGCTACAGGCAGTATTCCTGCTGTGACTTTAGGCCGGAGTGGTCTGAACTTTATGCCAAAGGATTTTTGGCAGCATAGGCATTTAGGCTATGTTTGGAGTATGATAGCTCCAATCATCTTGTGAGGGTTTTCCCTCAAGGCCTAGTGTGTTATAAATGTGGTGTAATAGGTCATCGTGGTAAAGAGTTCCCTTATTGTGGAGTGATTCAGTATTCAATTAGGGGTGCACCTGAGTTAGTATTTCCACTAGTTAGAGGTGTTCATCATAGAGGGGCGGATGTCCCAAGTAATGCTCACCATGGTGAGGTAGGTGGTTTGGGTCAGTTTTTGGTTGATTGTGGACAGGCTATGCCTGTTGTTACCTTGAATTCAGTAGAGGTAGAGACGAAGATCTCAGGTTCAACTTTTACATTGCTATTATTCAGTCTAACTTTTATTTGACTAATTTTGGTAACCCGTTGTCTTAGGAACCTGTTGGTTTGCCTTGGTGATTTTGTTGTCTATCTGATTATTTCCTTTCTCTATGTGTTCTTTTTGTCTAATAGCCCATTGATTGATAGCTATTTATTGTCCCTATTAAATTCTTTAGTAGTGGATTATATGCTGGACCCGATTGGGTAGCTGATTAAGAGACTTGAGCTTTATTATAACATGTTGATGCTAGGCCTAGTTTTGCTTGATTGATGAAGTTTATTGATAGCTGAACTATTTCAAGGTTAGAAGAGTGGTATTTCCTGATATGGGTAGGTTACCCTTGTTCTCCATATAGTTTTAAGCACTCACACCAAAATCACGGTCTTGGCCTTGCCTGCTATATTTTGGGCTACATGGTTAGGTTGTTAGTAGCCACTGAGATTTGTATCCTAGTACTCCTTATGACACTAGACATAGCTTGTATTAGCCCATGGTGTAAGAATCGATGTTCTGATTATTTAGTGTTGTCATGGTATTATAAAAGTTGTTTAAATGCCCTACCCGACCACCCTCCTAAGCATGAGTTGTTTTCGTTTGTCGATTTTGAATCATGTCTTGATTGTTTTCCTATCTATTTTGAAGGTTGTATCAGTTTTAGCTGAGTTTTCTAGGTTTGGAGAATGGTGTATTCATGGTGGTGATGTGGATTTTTCATAAATAGTATTTTTATGTGTTCTTTCAAATGGGTTTCTTCCTTAGTAATGGATGGGGAGCTTGGCTCTTAAGTTAAATTATTTAGTGATATAAGGGTTGTGGAAGATTTCATATTAAACTCAATTGGTGCAAGTTTTCACAGCATTTTAGCATTATAAATGGAAGTCAGTAGTAAGTACTGATTCACTATATGTTGAGTTGATCATTCTAATATAGTGTTATAGTTGTGCAATAGTGTGATATATATAGCCAATTCTAGCAAATACAGCCAACTGGGATTCCCTTGAGACTTAAGGGATTGTTATATTGTGGTACTGGTGTTCATCTATGAAAACACTTGAATAGGGAGTTCTTCTACTTAGTATATCAACATTTGCTTATCCTTGATAAGTTTTCCTCATAGGAAGTTGGTCTTTACAACCTACGCTTGGTGCCGGTGCATTGATTTATGGGGGGTTTATGCTAGGTTTGGTGTTGTGATGATGCTTAAGTGATAGACAGCTGTGTCAGATTCGCTAAAGTAAATAGAATCAGGTGTAGATATATGTGAACTAGATATTGTTATGTTTTGATATGGTATGTTTGATACTCATGTTAGCATAGACTGTGCTTGCTTGATTTATGGTTAGCCTAGTGAGGGTAAAAATAATGGTTTTGGAGTGTTATGTTCTTGGTGACACTGTGCAAGGTGTTTAGCTCTATGTTCATAGAAGTTGGTTTAGGTGATCTCTAGAAGAGTGTTGGTCTCTAATCAATTTTCATAAGCGGCCAGCATGGTTTTTCCTTAGTTAATAGATA
>JBDJHY010926390.1:0-14706 GCA_039654485.1 Withania somnifera
CCCTCGTCTAATGATTATTGATATAACAAGAATAATTATCTTGAGTTATTATGATAGAAATATTGCACTCTTTTACAGCCTAAAAAGGTGTAGAAGAGATTTATATAGGATCATAGGTTGAAAAGCACGTAGATAAATAGAACTGTTACTACAAATAACTCTGTACTTAGGAAAGATTGCAAAATATGATGTTTATAATTTGAAGATTTACTGGAACCCTGGTGAACAAAATCGTAGATTTTCTTATTACTTGAATTTAAAATATAACCTACTTCAATTGATATTTACATACAATTATGAGGGATAATATTTTAAAAAATAATCCCCCTTTTACTTTTATGTGTTTTGGAAATACTTACTAAGTGATTCAATATTGGCACTAGGCTTACGCTCAAAACCAAATTCCCTGAGGGATTGACCCCAACCTCGTTAGATTCTATATTTGATAAATGATCGCTTATACTTCTACCGAAGGTGTAGTTTTAGCGTTATCAAGGATCTCTACCAACATGGGTCAGTATGTTATTTATCATATGCTCATATGGAATATGTCAGTTAAGAGCAACTTTCACTATGTTCTTGTTGAACCACATCATAGTATTATGATTTCATCATTTATAGTCCTTAAGCGTATAGTTTTGTTATCATGATTTAAACATGGTCTTAAAAGTGTTAGTGTCACTCTATGTAATCCTGGTGGTCACCTCATCGGCATGAATGACATCCTTAGCCACTAAGTTTCCCTAGCAGCCTTGGAAGAACCACTTGGATCATGCATATCTCTACACATAGCACATTTCTAGTGCAATATCAATAATTAATAGAAGTGTAATGGGATCTTCACAATAACCAATAAATATTCTCCAATAAATAATAGATAACTCAAGCCTCAAAACCAATACATCTCATTCTTAAAGTCTCTACTAGCTATATAATTGAGTGCTAGCATAGGAGTTTACTAGCTAGACTCTAACAAATAAAATAATAAGTAATAAAGCTAAAATTCAAGCTCTAGATAAATAAATAAAAACTCCATAGCGTTTCCTAAGATCAATTGAGGACTCACTAATTCTCTATCTTCTAGCAATGAAAGTATTGTATATCTCAAATGTCTGAATTGTTGGAAGTGTCTATGTGGGGCTTAACACATCCAGCAAGAGTAGAGCCAACACGCAAAGCATGTACTGGGTATGCGAGCAGACTATAAAGTTTTAATTATAAGTACTATGCAATACATGAACTAAATATCAACTTAAACTCTAACTCAAATAAGCAACTTACCAGTTATAAGGAAAATAGTCAAAAAGATCATCTCTCAAGTAACTCAACTAAAACATCTTAACTCTTTAATTTTTAATAAAAAATAAAGACTTAGTTAAAAATAAGATTTAACTTTTTTCCTTTCAAAACAATCAATTATATCTTTTATTTCTGGGAGTTTCTATAACTAACATACCTCAAGGAATAAAGCAATGCAGTCTACATATTACCCTGTGTGTAGGGACTCTGATACCCTTCCACAAGATGAGAAACTCTTTCTAGTTGATCCAACTAGACACTTTTGGTACAAATAAGTGGTACTAAAATAATTCCATACACTGGCTATGTAGGTTTTGGGTGTTGGGAACCTAAATACCTACCATCAATGCTAATACTCCTCCCAATAAATTTTACATCAACACTCAACAATCAAGACTATTGACTTAATGGAACACCCTCAATGGAACCATAAGTCAAACTATAGCATCTACACTCTAGATTAGCGGAACACCCTCAATAGAGCCAACTAGCCCTAATCATCATTTAAAACCATAATGGGTTAATATTCTTCATCAAAATCTAGATTTGACACTTTATAGTAAAATTTTATTCTCACCTTATAAATAAAGCTAAAATCATCATCAAAAATATAAATTTACTTCAATTAGTCAATTAGACAATTATTCACGTTTATACACAAAACCATGTAAAAATTCAAGTAATTATGACATTTCAACCCGCATATCAGGTGTTAGGAATAAAACTTGAAAACAACCATCAATTCTTAACTCAAAGCTTCATTATTTATGTTTCTTCAATTATGAAAATATTCTAACTCATAAGAACTTTCATAATTACATAATCATCATGGAAACAACATAATTCTAATTAGAAAGTACCAATTAAATCACTAATTCAGGGAATCATAATTTATTAAATTAAAAAAAATAGGGTATGCTTTAATATCTTCAAAACTTTATTTAGGAAATAGTTTTTAGGCACAAGGATTAAATTAGTCCTTGTTGGAATACCACATACATGATTAGAAACAATTTGATGCTAGAAAATAAACTATCAAGCTGCTACAATGGAGTCTCTTTGAAAAAACTCTTGTTCGTGCCTCTTTGGAGAAGTTGGAAGAAAAAACCTAACTTTCTTTGATTAAGCTAAAAGAATAATAAATTAAGTCTTTTAGGGTATTCATATTATTTTTTTAGAAGAAAATTGACATGGGTTATCCCAAATGGTCAAAGGAAATACCCAAAATAACCCTCACTGAACATAGTAGCAACTTTCCCAAAGCACTCCATGATTCGTGAGGTAGAACTTCACGGATTTTGAAGTGTATATCCACTAGTCATGGAGTGAGATCAGATCACTTCCCCCTGCACCACGATAAAATTCCACAAGTCGCGTACCTCAACTCCACGGCTTGTGGTATGGGTTTCACACTTAACAGATATAAAGTTTGCTTTTTGATATTCCATATCACGATTTGATAGTACGAGTCATACTAATGAAGTGCACGGGTCATGGTTGCATCTCCTGGACCCTTAATAGTGGAATGGAAAGATAATGGTTCAAAACTATGTGTCCTTCCATGGGTCGTACTCTTGCACACCGTGAGTCGTATTGTTGGAGTCCAGGGGTCGTACTATGATTACACTGCTGGACAAATTTTAGTAAAGTGGCTATAAAATTTTAATCGAAACTCCAAATGACACTCAGTATGTTGTGTTGGAAAGTAATTTCAATTTTTTTGTGTAGTCCATAGGTCACCTAACTCATTATATATTGAAATATATGGTCTTTTAAAGTTTACCCAAGAATGTAGTAACTTCAAAACTATGTTTTTTGAAAGAGCTTTGAACTCAACTTTGTGATAAAACTTTTTTATGACTTTAAATCACATCAAGAACTAATACAACACTTAGTTTAGGATATTATCACCCATGTAAAAAGATCCAAGGTTGTATATTATTTCCCGCTTGGGAACGTTCGTCCTCAGATGAAGTCTACAACTAGAATAAGAGGAACTCAACTGTTGAAAATGACCAACTGACTGAACCAAAAATAAAAATGATAAACAATGACTTTATTTAGTCAAATAAACTATTAATATGCTAATAATCAGATGATAAACATGAAAAATTCAACAGCTGACCTCAACATCAAATCTAGTCATATAGCACATAACTGCACAAATAGGGACTCATGTACTACTGCCTCAACTCAATGTCAATAATCTATTCAAGTCATGCATTAATACACTCAATGGGATCATGCAATGATACATGCTACAAGCTTATGAACTAAGTCAGAGACTACCCTAATAGAGAGGTTATTACCTCATGAAGGAATGGAATTTGAGAGGAAAAAACGTGGTTATCTACATTGCCTCCCATATAGCTCCCCAACTACTTGGCTCATCCAAAAAACCTTAAATGAATTTATCTCTTTGTTTCCTAACTTATGAACCTACCTATTAAGAATCTGAATGACGACCTCCACATTGGTCAAACTATCATAAATGTTGATATCCTTGACTTGTAGTATCAAAGATGGATCTCTGATGCATTTCCTTAATAATAAGACGTGAAACATAGGGTGAACCGCTGCTAACTCTGATGGAAGATCTAACTGATAGGCAAAGTTTCCTATCCTCCTTAAAAATTGATAAGGCCCAATGTACCATGGACTCAACTTACCCTTTCTTCCAAATCTAATGATCCCCTTCATAAAAGACACTTTAGAAATACCCAACCACTTACATCAAACTCTAACTCTCTCCTCTTCACATCTACGTATGACTGTTTCCTACTTTGGGATGTCCTCGATTTCCTACTTTGGGTTGTCCTAAACCTCTTTCAAATATTATAAACTTACTTCATAGAATCAAGACAAACTCTGGACCTACAATAGTTGCCTCATAAGCCTAAAACCAATAAATCAGATACCTACAACACCTCCCTTACAGTACCTCAAATGGATCCATATGAATACTCAATTATAATTGGTGTATGAAATCTCAATCAAAGGTATTGTTCAAGCCACTTACCCTTGAAATAAATTGCACATTCCCTCAACATATCCTCTAAAATCCAAATAGTTCTCTCAGACTGGACATCTTTCTACGGATGAAAAGTTGTTATCAAATGAAGTTGGGTACTAAGACACCTATGAAACGATCTCCAAATCTAAGGTGTAAACTTTGGACCATGATCTGATATAATAGATAGAAGTACACCACACATACAAACAATCTCCCTCAAGGATATCCTACCATGCTATTCTATTAAATAACTGGTGTGAATAGGTATAAAATGAGTAGACTTAATCATTCATTCTACTATTACCCATATGGAATCATACCTCTGGGATAACGGTAAATCAGTGATAAAATCCATATTAATTTCCTCCAACTTCCATGTTGGAATCTTAAACTACTGAATCTGACCTCTCTGGTGCTCTACCTTTACATTCTGATAATTGTGACACTTAGCCACACACTCTGCTGTGTACTTCTTCATACCTTCCCACCAATTCACCTATTTCAAATACCTATATATCTTTGTAGCTCCAGGAAGAACAAAATACTGGGAACTATGAGCATCTAACATAATCCTCTCTCAAAACATCAACTACTGGAACTTAAAAGTGATATTGATAATGAAGAACACCATCTCCATCTTTGGAGAAAACCTTCACCTTATACTTATGGATTGCGTCTTTTAGCTTAACTAGAATCGGATTATTTTGTTGCTTCTCATTTACTTCGACAATAAGAGATAACTCAGAAAAATTTTGAGCACGAATACAATCACCCTCAATACCCATTATTCTAACACCCTGCTATGCGAGTCTATACACCTCTCTAGATACCTCCCTCTTAGATCTGTCAATGTGTGACAAACTCTTCAACAATAACCTACTAAGGGAATTCGCCACTACACTGTCCTTGCCTAAATGAAACATCAAGGTCATGTCATAATCCTTCCACAACTTAAGCCAACACCTCTGACAAAGATTAAAATCCTTCTGATTAAACACATGTTTCAAACTCTTATGATTGGTGAAGATATCAATATACTCTCCCTTTAATTAATGTCTCCATAACTACAAAGGAAAAACCACAGTTACAAGTTCAATATCATAGTTATGATAATCTTTCTCATGAACCTTAATTTATCATAGTTATGATAAAATACTAGGATGTATGAAATCTATAATACTAGGTTACAAAATTTCCATGATGTATGAAAGCACAACCTATGCAAACTGTCAATGCATCATAACATAATACAAACCAATTAGAACAATCAAGCAAAGTCTAATCCAATGTAGATGTTAACCTAGCCTTCAACTCCTGAAAATCCATTCAAATGCATCAAACCACTCAAACTTCTCTTTTTTCTAAGTCAAATGGGTCAAAGGAGTGGCTATAGAAGCTAAGCCTTGAACAAATCTATGATACAAACAAGCTAGACCCAAAAAATTACAGATATTTGATGAAGAGGTATATGTATGCCAATTACAGACAAAGTTAGTATTTTGGGTATCTTCTACCTGAATACCCTTGCTAGAAATGAATATGACCATGTAAGGAAACTGACTGAAGCCAAAACTCACACTTAAGAAACTTTGCATTAAGTTGACGCTCTCTAAGGGTCTAAAGAACAACTCAAAGATAGTGTGTATGCTACAGTCACAAACAACTCCAAGAAGGGCTTGAAAATAGGTCCATTAAAATTAAAGGAGCATTTTTCAAACCAATGGACATGACCATGAACTAAAAATTCCCATAACAAGTAATCAAATCTGTCTTTGGAATATTTCACTCTCTGACCCTTAGCTGATGATACCTAGAACTCATTCTTAGAAAAATAGATAGAATCTTGTAACTGATCAAACAAATGATCAGTCCGAGGAATGGAATACTTATTCTTGATTGTGACTTTGTTTCAGTGATAGTAACTAATGCAGTATGTAGGGGACAATCTTTCTTACACACGAACATGACAGCTGCACCCTAAGGAGATATGCTCAGATGGATAAACACCTTATCTAAAAGATCTACTAACTGGTCTTTCAACTCTATAAGATCATCTAGTGCCATTCTATATGGAGGAATGGAAATAGGTTGACGGCCTAGAACAAGATCTATACCAAAGTCTATCTCTCTATACGGAAGGACTCCATTTAAATCCGTAGGAAACACATCAAGAAACTCTCGGACTACAGGAATAAAATAGATATCAGAAGTCTTTGACTAAGAGTCATGAACTCAAAAAAAAAATGATGACGACACCCCTTAGAAATCATCTTTCTATCCTTTAGATAGGAAATGAACTTACCCTTAGGGACAACTTCACAACCCTCAAACTTAAATACATGTTGATATGGGCGAATATCCGGAAGGACTCAATCTATAATGTTAAATGAAAATGTGAAAACAAAAGATATGTGAATTCTTCAAATTCGTGAGAAATCAAAGAATCTGGAATTATCAACAAAAAAATCAAAAATATTGATACACCCAAAATAGCGACAACTCGATGATTAATTTCATAACAAAATTTGAGAAGAAACTAGAAGATACACCCACTTCTAAATACTCTCGGAACAATAGGTAGTCGACACAATACGATACCTTTAAACTATGAATAACTACCTACGTTTGCTAATGCTAACTACAAGCTAAGAAGCTATTAATCAAAATATTATTCTTCTAAATGATCAAAATTTCTAAACAATTTAAAATACCATCTATTAGTAGAGGTTTAAGTTTCATTATTACACTTGGGCCCAAAAGTGACTCATAATGTAAAATTAGCCCCCATACTTTTAGGACTCTTTAAATAAAGCTCCAATTGTCTTTAAAAACTTTCCAAGCTATCTTACATGTTTGCATTTGCCTCATTGGGTTCTCAATTGTGTTCTTTAAGGCTCCATTTGGTGCGTCCACAGAACCTATGGCTTGGGTAATTGTGGATAGACTATGAAATGTAGGTCTAGCACGATTGGTGTTTTTTCGGGTGTTATCATCCTTCCCTTATTGAAAAGGATTCGTCCCCGAATCGAAAAGATAACCTACAAGGTAAAGGACAATATCAAACCAAACTTTCCTCATAGTATGAGGGTTATAACAAGGGTTAGCACAAATAAACCCAAACTCAAGCATCTTCATACAAATACTCTTAAACCACCAAGGAGAAGTACCAAAGTAAGGAGTGCAATGAAAGCAATAAAATATTAGCCAACTCACCTCTAGAATCATCAGATACAAGTCCCAAGGCCTTTCATGAGATAATCGGCTAACACATACCCTAAAGAGGGAAGATTCCCTCCAAGTAAAAACATATTTCTCACAACGGATGTCGGGGTCAAATCGGTAAAAGAACCATTCAGTTAGAGCTTGCATATCAAGCACGAATAAAAATGTACCTCTATGGCCTATGTGCCAACTAGGACCAAAAACAAGCATCAAGAGGTAACTCAAGTAGCAAAAAAGTATGCCATCACAAATAATTAATATAATGAATGAGGTCATAACTTGCGGGCACACTATTAAGAATTTGATACTTCTATGGCAAGACCGAACATATGTATGATCAAAATTGCATGCCAAGAAGTAACACTCATGACTAAGAAGTGTACTATCACAAGTTTCAAGAAAATGGAATGTCTTAACCTTTTAAATACAACCCATTAGTCAAAAATAAATGATGCACACAAAATATGCCCGGGTCATGTGGACAATAGTACCACTCCATTGGTGAATTCAAATCTAATATTAGTATAACCCTACGACCATAACAACCCAAGACATGAACAATAATGCATGGAAAGAGGTAAAATCAATGAACAACAAGTATGCCCGTACAAGTAAGAAAATACTATCAATTGAGTAAAGACTTATCGGCACACTCGAACCTCAACACCTTTCCTAACCACATACCTGTGGTAAGTAGAGTTCTTATTACAGACTCTAAGGAATGGAGTTCTCTGTAAAACAAAAATATCTCGCTCACAATGGATTTCGGGTTATAGTGGTAAAATTACCATCCCATTAGAGCATGTAAATCAATTTAAAACAACAATACCATACCCCCTATGGTAATAACAAGTAGAGACATGAACACATGTCAATATGTAATATGAGTGCATGTTGAATATACCATCACAAGTAAAGAGAAAAATGAATGAATTATTAACTTGGGGACACACTCTAAGCATCTCAGCATCTTTCCTATCCACATAAGTGTGCCAAGGAATTTCCACCCCATAACACAAAACCAAAGTGATAACCATAATCTGGGATCCAAATATCATAGGCACAAGGATCTAAAATAAGGGAATGTTTAGGTTTGTTATTTCCCATATGAATATTGTCACCCTTGCCTTTATTATCACATACAAGAAGAAACATTTTGGCAATGAGTCATCATACACATATACATAATATAGAAACGTACACATTATGCCCATGTTAAGAGTTCATTTTTGAAACTCAACTTGTCCAACCACGTGAGTGTGACAAGGAGTATGGATAAAGAATTGTGCACCAAGTATACCCCCATGAACTCAAACACTCACTAGACAGTGTGCTATCTTTCAAAGAATAAGTATGGACACTAGGTGGACCCAAATCAATCTTGGGGAAAGATATAATCCGATTATCACTAGGATCAACTAGTGTGCCATCACTATCATAAGAAACATTATCTATCATAACAAAAGAGCTATTTAAATTGACACATAATGCCGACCAATCCAAGTGGAAAGTGCTAACATTTGGTGGAAACAAATCAACTCTAGAAGAGTCAACCTGGTCATCTATAGGATCAACTAATATTTGTATGCTTGCAACATCGGTATGATCAACTAGAAAAAAACTGCTATCATGGTCACCATTCAACATCACAACACAAGGAAATTTTTTTACATGGGAAACTACTACCCACATTCAAAACATAATCATATGCTTTCAATGTATTATGAATATTATGTGTAGTTATTTTACCTTCAAGCTCACATGAAGATCCTTGGTGTTGATAATCTTCTTTGGAAACTCATTTTTTCATGCATCTCATGTTTCTTTGTGCATAGAAGTACAACATTCACTTCAAGTGGGGATTCCTTAGACAGAGCCCCATTGGACATTCTGTTTCATGATAGATAAGAATTTCTTGGATCTCACCATTAAGATTCAAATGCAAAATAGGAAAATAGGAACTAGGAAAAGTGTTAGTTTCCTGATTAGTGTCCATCAAAGGTTTACAATGCATATCGGTCCCACATCCAAAAATATGTATGCTTAGGAACAAACTATTCCTTTATTTTCATAAGGAGTTACTCCTTATCTACTCCCTTAACAATTTGTTACATTTTTTTTCTTCCTGGAGTCCCTTCATGATAGCGTAGTCCTCTTTCACGGCGTTGGGTGTCAAGGATGTAATTCTAATTTTGCACCATTAAAATACAAAGAAGTACTTTTTGGGTGTGTCATGAGAATTTACACACTGCTCTATCAACCATGGTTAACCTAAAAAACAAATGACAAGATCGCATTCGTACTATATCATATAGAATTTTCTCTCAATATTTACTAACGCTTAACTTCAAGCTCTCTTGCTTGGCTACTTCGATATCATGACCATCATTGAGCCAAGGGCACCATTTAAGTTTATAAGGATTAGGATAAGGTTGAATAGGGAGTTTCAAACCCTTCACCAAGTGATGACTAATAACACTCACACTACTCCTCTTATCAATGACCAAGGAACATATCCAGTCCAATATCCTGCATCTTGCATGGAATAGTTTTATGTTGGAATCAAACTCCTCTTGATAGAGTTCCTTCATGACCTTTCCCAATTCACAAAATATATCCATGTCAGCCTCCAAGTGTCCTAACTCTTCTGTTTAGGTTTCATCAATACGACCTTCTTTAGGCTACTTTGCTTCTTTTATAGGAAAATTAACAGCATAAAGCCCATCATGAAAAGCTAACTTTGTTCGTTTGTCAAGGCATTTTCTTCTTTTGGTCCACTACCATGGATTTCATAGCCTCTAGCATTGGGTGGACTAGGGAAATAATGTATATAAATATTACCTCATACTCCATTTGGTGCAACATGGCCATCATACCCTTTTGATTCTCTACACCCTTCACTAACTATATCATCCTTCATCACCAACATCATCAAACATAGGATTGTGCTATTAGTTCTCTTTGAAAGTTTGGAACAAGTCTAGGCTTTGTAGATGATAGGGTACATGTTAATATGCATGTTATAGGAGTTTCATGGTTCAAAGATTGGGTTCCACAAAAGAGTTAGATTTTTGTAGTGGGAGGTGGGTTTTGGAAAGTAAAGGCAGTGAACTTGGTTCACTTGGGATAAAGATCACGTATTTTGAAAGTGGGGTTCAGGTAAGCTTGGGGTGGTTTGTGAGTATTAAAAGAATAATTCCTCCTTATACCACCTTCCTTCTTTTCTCCAACCCACCCATATCCGTAGGCACCTAGAATGATAGCTATACCTTCCTACCCATTCCTAGATCCCCCTATACCCTTGACTTCTAGGTTTAACCCATACCTCTGATTATCGTTGATGTTAATGAGACATAGCACAAGATGAGAAAGAATATCTATCCTCACTATTTCCCATGTAACCCAGTATCCCTACGAGTTCTTGTAAGACCATTGAAGGAATGTATTGTATCTCACGTTGTCCTAAAAAATATGTAGTAAAGTGTGGGGACATTTTTCTTCACCAACATACCCATAACCATACCCTTATACTCCATCGTCTTCTCCGTAGGAGCTATAGAACTCCTCAACTTCACCTTTACTCTTGGAGAAATAGGTCACCTCATCATGTTCATTGTATCCATATTTATATGTGTAGGTACCATCATGGTTCTCATGTATGTAAGAACCATCATTGCCTTCACACGTTTTACTATCCATTCCATGAACATCACCATTGTATACATAGATTCCATTGTAACTTTCACAATCATTCATGGAGCCAATATCATATCTCGAAGCTATGGATGACATTTCTTTGTATGCCTTTGTGTGTGCCTACAAAATGAGTAAACAAGTTAGTAGCTAAAGTTCCTTCATCGCTCTTTGTTGTAAACTCACCTTACCTCTATAGGTGGTGCGTCTTGAAATGGCTTCCAAACTAATGTCACTCAACCAATTCAAGGTTTCTAGTATTATGGTAGAATGATTCTTGTCGACACACAAATGACTTTAGAAATACCATACCTGAATCACAAAAGTTCAATGAGAATGAAAACAAGAAACTCTTGAAAGAATTAGCACAAAAGAAGTGAATTCAAATTAAACTAGTATTCAATTGTATGAGTGAATACTAATCAATTACTAGTTGAGAAGGTATGTAAATCGAGAGTGGAAATTTGATTCCAAAGTTTGACCTACCTTTAAACACTTAGTGAATTCGACTGTGTAGAAAATGAATTTAAATAATAAGAACTTGAATTGATTAAAAGGAGAAGGTTACCGCAAGTTTTGGAACACTTTAGGAACTCTTTTCAATAGGTCTTGATGGCCGTTTAACTGGGCGGGCTGCTGCTAAAAGGGGTCCACCTCTGCTCTTGGTAGCAAGGGAGACTTGGCAGAGCTTGACCGCTGTCCCAAGGTGGAGGGCTGCCATCTAAGCGGGTAGTGTGGCTGGCCACCATCCCTCATAGCTCAACCGCCGTTTTGGGCAGATTGCCTGTAGCTAGCACAAGATTTCTTCATTATTTGGATTCAATTTATACCCCAAAGCCTTATGTTTTCACACCAAAATACACCAACCAAGACACCTTTTTCACCCAATTTAAAACTCCAATTGGATCAAACGACCAATATTGATGAACATCAATCAACCATCTGAAATTCAACCAAGAACACTAGAATACTGGAATCGCTCATATCAGTTTGAAATTGAATAAAACTTGAAAAATAGGGTCCTTATTGCATGTAAAATACAATTATGAAGTCCCAAACACGAAATCTCAACTTAGACCCAATGCGGATGGATCAAATGTACTGGATCTTCATCTTCTTCAGATGAAGATGTGAAGGACATTCATGAACATATTGAAGATTTCAAAACCCAACTATCATGAAATAAACTCTGATTCACCTCAAATTAAAACCACAAACTCTCTTTGATATGGGGAACAAACCCCAACACTTTTCAACTCTCAATTTGTAGACAAAATCAAACCCACTTGTTCTTCAACTACAAGCTTAAAGAACACCATGAATGTTCATCCACCAAAAACAAGAATCACTAATGCAACTATAAATCCTTCTAATATTGATTCCCACACTCCTTCAACTATTATAATTAAGTTTCGATCACTAAGGAGCCTCTAAATCAACAAATACAACACAAATTTGAGTATGAATTTTCAAAATTGTGTAAGAACAACCCAAAAATATAACCTCAATGAATATTATCCAAATCTTCTTAATTCCAAATTCCAAAATTCTTATGCGATGAGAGTAACTTTCCAACAACTTCAAATCCTAGAATTCAACAATACAATACACAATTGAAGATCAAATTCAAGATTTCACCATAGATGAACTTTGAACCCCTAAATTTGAATATCTACCAAACCTCCACCAATCTCTACCAAATTTAAACCCCAAGCTCCTTGATAGGTAAGAATAACCTCTCAACAATTAGAAAATTTGAATTTGAACCGATCAACTCCAAAATTAAGCTCAGTTTTTCGAAATTAAGAAGATAAAGATGAAGAACACCAAAAATTGCAATTATCTCAATTCTTCTCTGATTTGAATGAATTTGAACTAGATGATCCTTGCAAGTTATACTTGTATAATTTCAAATTTTTAGCCTTCAATTATTCCTCAATTTATCATAATTTTGCATCACGTTGGGACTCAACCTTTAACAATGATAGATGTGGAAATTCAACTTGGAATCGACTCGAATTTGATATACGTGACCTAAATTACTAAGAGAACAATTCCAAGTAAAAAGATCAACAGACAACCAAATTTGAATCAGATAAAAAATTTTGAGAAATTTAGAATTTTTGATTTTTGAATTTATTTATTTATTGTTTTTGAGTTTTACAACCTAGTTATTATCCGTTAAAGAGAGTTACGATCCTAAGCTCATACCAAATGATACGGCCCAAGATTTGAGAGGACTCGATCTGTAGTGTTAAACAAAAATGCATAAACAAAAGATATGTGTATTCTTCAAATTTGTGAGAAATCGACGAATCCAAAATTATCAACCAACAAATCAAAACAATTGACACACCCACAATAGCGACAACTCAATGATTAATTTTGTAACCAAATTTGATAAACAATTAGAAGATATACCCACTCCTAAACTCTCTCAAAAAATAGGCAGTCATTACAATATGATTCCTATGAACTATGAATAACTACCTATGTTTGCTAACACTAACTACAAGCAAAGAAGCTATTAAGCCAAAGCAAAAGCAATTGTTCTTCTAAATGATCAAATGTGCTAAACATTTGAAGAACAATCTATTTATAGAGTTATTAGTTTCATTATTACTCTTGGGCTGGGCCCAAAAATAACCCATAATGTCAAATTAGCCCCATACTTTTGGGCCTCTTCCAATTATGCTCCAATTGTCTTCCAAAGCTTTCCAAGCTATCTTTTATATTTGGGTTTACCTCCTTGGGTTCTGAATTATGTACTTTAATGCTCCATTTGGTGCATCCATAGAACCAATGGCTTGGGTAACTATGGCTAGACTATGAAATATAGCTCTAGCACGATTTGTGCTTTTCCGGGCTTTATCACATGTCTATCAGGAAACTGGAAGTGGACAACTCTAGTCCTACAGTAGGCAATAGTATGAAATTAGTGGAGCCAATCCATCACTAGAATAATAGAAAATTCTACCATATCTAACTTATGTAAATCAATAGGAACAATGATCCCTAAAAAAAGTAGGACAACTACAATAGAGACTCTAATCTAGATTAGGATCAGAAAGAGGTGTAGAAATATAGAATGACTCTATAACACATCGAAATCTATATCAAACTGTCTAGAAACATACGGGGATACAAAATAAATAGTTTCTCAAGGTCTTTCAATGCATAAACATCCACCTAAAAAACACTCAACATATTTTTTACAATATCATCTGACTACTCCTGATCTTAATGAGAACCCAAAGCATACAAAATACTTTGCCACTGGCCTCCACTAGTAGAAATAGTAGCATCTTATAGAGGATGACATGTTGCTTGAGATGCTATTAGAGTAGTAGTCTGTGTTCTGGACTCACCCTGACAGATTGTGGGATAATCTCTCTAACTATGCCCTACAAAACCAAAAGAATAATAGTTCCTCTGATAAAAAACATGGATATTATGAAAAACTTAACCATACCAAAAAT
>JBDJHY010926500.1:0-14706 GCA_039654485.1 Withania somnifera
ATCTCCACTCTTAATCAAGACATAGACCTAAATCCTTTTATAACTTAATCAAGAGAGTCAATTAATTACAAGTCCCTATGGGTTCGATATCCGGCTCGTAAGAGCCACTATATTACTTGTACGATCGCGTACACTTGCGTGTGCATTTGGATGCAACACTTATCATATAATAAATTGAGTCCCTTACCTATACCATAAGGACGTTATCAAGTACCATATAAGAGGAACTAGTATACGCCGAATATGGGGTGTTAAAATTGAGGATCTGTCTATTGTGGCCATTGAAAAGAAGCCTTCAACCTTTGACTCCCTCTTTTCTCTCTGGCTAAATCTAAGGCTAAAGACGATGGTGATGAGGTTAGTTTCCTTTACATCCAAAAGAAACTAAACGATTATTCTAGAAAGAAGTTTTCTCTTGCTAATATCCTTATTAATGCCTACCACACCATGTTGAAGGAGGAGTGTGATATATGAACTAGATAAATTTGAATAAGGAAGATTATTTATATTCAATAAAATCTCTAAACTTGAACTTAATTGGGTAAAGTCTTCTTAGAGAAGGATGTTTTTTTAGTTCAGATACATAACAGTGTTGATCTCAAATCTAAGGGAAAACATAAAAGAAGTGAAGAATTGTTTGATCTTTTAATAAAAGGTTAAGAAAGTAGAAATCTCAACGTCTCTAGAAATATCACGAGCCAAAAACCAATTTGTGATGATGTCTATATTTAACTTATAGATAGGCCTACCCCTGGCCCGAAGCATGGAGCGATGGAACATTACCAAGAACTAAAAAAAAGAAGGGAGATAAAGAGAAGAAATAAAAGCAGAACACAAAAATGCACAACTGATCATGTCTCCACAGAACCTGGTATCGTGGATGTAGAGCAGCTATATCTATAAAAAGCACAAAATACAACCCACAATGGGGAAAAAACTAGAGAATAACTATCCAGATTCCAAGTAGAACAAATGTAGAGATAAAAGGAGAACCAACCATGATGAACATCAATTGCTTACCGTATCTCTAGAAATAGCACCAAACTAGCTCACACGATCACGTCAATCCAGATGAATCGTAATAAAACCTGCATCACGAAAAGATGTAGAAGTGTAGCATGAGTACCAAAATAAATGGGTACCCAGTAGGCATCATAGGTCAATCAGGAGAAATAAGCAAGGTATGCAGCGATCAAAAGAAATTAAGGAAGTGGTGCACAATGAACAACAGGAAAGGGGTAACTACAACAATGGCTAGTAAGTGCGATAAAGGATAAGTTATCAGGGTGTGCAGTATCAGTCAATAAGTATGAAGGAAAGTCACTACCAGGGTATAACCCAAAAAACCTAGGCCACAAGAAAATGATAACCAAACACAACAAGTACCTAGATCTCCAACATAACCAGCACAAGGAAGGACCAATAAGATAATGCAAAACCATCAGCAAGCTAAGATAACATCATATGCAAAAAGTGTACGAATAGTACCTACAAGAGACAGAAGGGAAAAAATAAAGTCTACAAGCAAACAAATATCCCATACTATCGGTAGATACAACCAGCAAACCAAGTAACCTAACAAGTACTCCCGCCATAAGTCCCCGAAGAGAACAAATCAATGCGTAGTGATAAAATGAAAAGGGGTGATCGAAAAGTAATTGTCACAATAATAATTCTGTATGCTCCTCCTCAAGTAATAAGGCACGCGAGGCAGGACCCATGGAGGAATAAAACTGTATACCCATACTACCCCTTCCTCGTGTTGTACATCCTATGATACATATAGAGACCAGGGTCGGCAAGGTCCGTAGAGAGACTCGAACCAGTATGAAAATATCATAACAGTAAGGAATCAAATCCACAAATCATATCGCGGTGGAACTCAAGTCCATTAATATAGGAGAATCAAAACTGCACTGAAATTCAGCTGCACCATGTAGGCAATACCTAAAAATTCGTGTGCTACAGAGAAAATAGATCAGGTGGTGCGAAAAAATAGCTCCATACTACCACTGCGGATACATATATTTTATAAGAAATCAATTTCTATTTATTACTTTGTCAAACTCCAGTTACCTTATAAACTATTAATACATGCTCGCAACACAGAACCAATAATAGGCTAAATGGGGTTGAGGCTGCTAACTGGAATCCACATAATGGCTTCTAATCCCTAGTCACAAGGTATATCCTCTCCTAGCCTAATTACGGTCCTGAGCCATGAGCTAATCACAACAAAGATACCACAACTGCCCAGTGGGTGCCCATTAGGGTCAGCACATACCCATATAGCGAAAAGATGGAGCTATCATAGCTTAGGCCAATACAATCCACTCCTAGGTTGCACTGGAATAGGGCACAATATAATCACATAAGGATACTGACTATCCGACAAAGCCGTACTTGGCTGGGTACAATATCATCACATAGGGTTGCTAACTATCCATCATAGCCATATCCAGCTATCTATAACCAAGGGACCATATACGTCCCAACCATACGCAATACCTCATATGGAACACAGAATAATCAGCCTACTTAGATCAGCTCTAAAGCCACCAACTTAAACCAGGGAATAGCTACTAAGCTCTAACCACTAGTATAATACCCTCCCTACCGTTCTACATTCCAAAGTCAGCGTATAAACAATAATCACCATAGGTATACTCCCCCAACCTAACTATGGTCCAGAGTCAGTGAATAACAAATGGGTAGGGCAACATAGCCCCACATAAGTAACCAAGCTATAAGCCATATAAGTAGGTAGTAGATTGGAAGAAATAACATGGCGGGGCTCTGACTAGTAGTCCCAACCCCAAGATAGTGTGTTACCATACATATAATACACTAATACCCAGTATGAAGAAAGTATATCGTAGCCTACCTAGTGCTGGAAACCCCTTGAAAGTCACATTGAGAGAAGCGACGAACCACAAATGAGCTTGACATTGTACGAATCTAGAAAAAATATAATCCACAGTCAAGAGGAGTAAAACAAGACTCATATTGCTATATATATAATGACTAAGAATGGGTCTAGAAACCCTAATAGCTCCAAAAGGAAATATTTATACCAACATGTAAAGCACATCTCATACATCATATGGTATAAAATAAGGAAGAAAATGAAGATATAAGACGAAAAAGTTCATGTAATAAAAAAAACTTTATTACAATGGAGAAAACAAGGAATTACCTAGTATAAATGATTGTAGAACCGTTGAGATATGATTCCATGGAGCAAACTTCAAGTTGGAAACTTAATTAACCTTAACATAACTAGTTTCCCATGGAAAAGTTCAGCAAAAATAGAAAATGATCGAAAAAGAAAGAAGAGAGCTTTATATAAGCCTATAAGACAGTCACGCGATCGCGGAGCAGGCCCATGTTATCACAACCCTTGGCCGCCTTAGACTACGCTATCGTGGCCCACCTCTATGAGATCGCGATGAGTACTGAGACTGGCCTACGTGATATACCTACATCACCATGTGATCATGATGCAAAAGGGATCTAGGCTACGAGATCACAACCAAGGCTATGTAATCGCGATGATTTAGCACCCATCCTATCTCGATCCAAATAATTAAGGCTCGAAATGGAAACAAAGCCCAATTTCAAAGATCCATATATAAAAATTTTACATAAGGACATTTAGGATCATATAATATGATTAAGTCCTAACGTAATAATATTTAAAGGAATTTAAATCATAAAACTGCTAGGGAACCAACCTACTGATCCTAGCTAGTCACAAATGACCTGGGGAAGTTACAAGAATGCTATAACACAAAAAACTTTTGGCAATAACAAAAATGGCCTCGAGGGAGATTACAATATCCACCACTAAAGAAATTCTTGTCCACAAAGTTAAGAATAAAAGAGTACTAGAAGTCTGAAATAGCAAAAATGCAATATTTTTATTTTTTTCATCAACAACTACCTTATGGTGTTTGGCACAAACTAACCAGACGTCCAATTAAGCTGACTCATAACAAAATGTATGAGATAAATCTGGTATATAACAACGAGGCACAAATATGGATGAAATAGGTTGTACTTTCGTTAACTCTAAAAGTAGGTCCAATCTATATACAATACTAGTATTATGCTCCGTGATCTCATATGGCCCTAATTGATACCGCAATCATTAAGTTCCCCGTACTAACCTTAAGAAAAAAGGTTTATAATTTATATAGCCCGTCTATCTATCTTGTACTATTCGAAATATAACCCGGTAGGTCTAACTCTCTCTGAAGTATCTGAAATTAAATAAAAAGTTTGAGGTCGAATCTCAACACTGTTGTACCCACCAATTGGTGATCTACAATATTACCGTACAAAGCCTTGAATGGTGCCATTTGAATGATAAAATAATGTCTATTACTATATGAGAACTCCTCTAAAGACATATTTTGATCCCAGCTACCACCGCACTCAAAATGCAATCTTGGAATACACCCGAGAGTACTAGAATGGTCCACTCAGACTACTCATCTAACCGTAGGTGAAAAGTCATACTCAAAGCTACCTATGCACCCATCTTACGCTTTACAGTCCTACAGAACCATGAAAGAAACTGTCTACCCCTTTATGATGGCACCCCATAAAGATGAAGAATCTCCCTAACATACAAGATAACAAATCTCTTGGAACCCATAGAAGATGAAATTGGTAAAAGTGAGCGGATTTGGTCAATTGATCCATGATGACCCATATACAATCATGACCCTGGAAGGGATTCCAATACAAAATCATTGATAATCTACTCCCACTTCCACTCAGGAATGTGAGTTGTTGTAACACACCACTTGGACTGCGGTGTTTAAACTTTGCTTGTTGGCAGTTTAATCACCGGGGAAACGAACCCCAAATGGCTCCATATGAACACTAGAATAATAAATGTCATCATATGAAGTTGTATACAGTTCAAATATCAACCTCAACCATTACTAAGATCGAGGGCATAAGCTCACGATATATCCAAAGTTATCCAATGACCCGCTGGCATTAGCTGCCAATCTATGGACGAAAAATGAGTATTGTACTTTTCTCAGCAAATCAAGAAGTGAATCAGTCGCTACTTTCTACAATAATAGAAATTGGGACCTCACAAAAGAAAAAGACCTCTAAAACATGAAGGTAGTAAGACACTCTATATATCTTTGTTATGCCCAAGGTATGGAGTATCAAGTACCATGGGGCTCGCAAAGAATGGCTTGAATCAAATCAACTCTAGAACTACAGGTACCAATGCCTATTCATGAGCTTCTCTAGTATAATTAACTAACAACATCACGAAAAGGCAACCGATATCAGTCGTCTAGCCAACAACATCAGATATCACAAATGGCAGACGATCTTACCTGCAAAGCCAGCCCTACTTTGTGCCTAGAACAAAAACCACTGTGAGTATCTAAACCTGAATCATCAAAATTAGCCTATCAACATGAAATCAATTGGGAACCGACCTGAAAAGGCATTTGCAAAACAGGAAATAATCACCTGAAGATACTCTGTCATACTATCCACACACTGATAGTAACCTCAAATCAAAACCGTGAGCTCATCTTTAATCATCTCATATCAAACATTTTAACAGTCCAAGCCATTGTACTGTCCAAAAGTTAAATACCCAAAACCAGTGATCATCACAAATCGAGAACAAAAATAAAATCCAACAACTCATAACCTTCTAAAGTTAAGTTCCCCTAACTCAGAAACTGGATGCCACTTGACTCTCATACAATGAAAATGATCACAAAACAGGATCAAAACCCAATATAAACCAATCACTGGTCCAAACTAAAAACATCACAAAAGAAATTAACTCATTATCCACTCAAGAGGATTGAACTTGCACGGTTGCATCAACTGACTAAGACTGGAAATGAATTATATAAATGGGTGTACGTAATCCTATGGGATACCACAACCTCGATCCACCACTAAAGAAGCATTACCGCCTATAAGAATAGTTACATACCTGAGGGTACAAAGACAAACCATAAGCAAACATGACCGAGGGAACCCAAGAGATAACAGTTAACCCTATTTAACCTTGATATGGGCAAAGGATAAGGATACGTCTTTAGAAACCAATCCAGATCCAAAGGAAATTAAAAGGAAGCTCAAGCCATTTACTCAAAAAGCTACTTACTCTGGTTTTCTAGGATATGGAGGTCATGGTTAGCGCGGGTCACAACCTAGATCTACTAAATAGCTCGCGATCAGGCAAGGTCACCATAGGATAATAGGGCATCTGCCCCCAAAAGTGAAAAAATTGTGGACTTGCAATGCTAATAAGAATCCTTGAGGGACTAACTTCTTGACCTGAACGTAGGAAAAATCTCAATCGGTAAGGGTTTAAGAATCCACCTCAACCTACCGAGATACACTGTCCACGACTAAGGTATAATCACAATATAACACTCTAGTATATAGGGAGAACAGTATGACCTTTCTATGCTCGACAAAATCACTAAGGCCACCCTTCAATAGAAGGCTCAACTCTGTTATCTTACAATATCTACAAGCTAAATAGCCAAGCCACTCAAATCCTTTACTAGGATCCACCATTAAAAAGTTACCTCCTCAATATGGGAAACATAAATACCCCAAAAACAATATCCAATGCTCATAGTAGGACAAGGGAAGGGTGCTTAAATCTCAGTTGGGATATATAAAGCCCATCAAACAATGGGACTCAACCCTCGAATGACAGAATCACAACCTAACAAGGAATCATAGGCACCTCCCTGGGATTATAGACAGGACTTAACTCACCAATCAGAATCACAACAACTACATAAAAGAGGTCCACAACACCAAAGTGATAAAAGCAAGGCCTAAACCCAATCTATGATACCACATCAACAAAGAAGGTCACTTCAGCTACCACAGATTAATAAAGCAAGAAATAATTCAAATTCGAGCTCAATTAAACATAAGACAACTAGGTATAGAGTAAAATAAAACTGTATCATAACTAGAGCTCGATAGTAGCTCACCTAAAATACCTTACCTGAGGTCACAAACCGAAAGATAGAGAACAAATAGAATAATCTATTGACCAACCTACTAATACCACTTGGCCCAAAATAAGCCCTCTACAAGTATATAAGAACTACTAATACCACCATATGCCCTAACCAACTGCTGAGGTGAGGTTGCAATCACTGTCGACTGTATGGCCCGTGCTGTGATACACTATAACCCAATGGACTAGCTTATAACACTTATAAAAACCTCGGTCCTGATTTTTCTAGGAAAATAACTAAACTACTCTGGCTATTACAACCTTACTGTACTTGAAGATGCGTCCCTAATGGGCTAACTACTCTTAATACCTGGGTTATTATCGGCTGACTGAAAAAGATCTGAACAGACTGTCTGGACTAGCCTAACTGAATCTTTTTTTCTATTGAAATATCTATCTATCGTACCATTCACTTACAAATTGGGTATTATTGGAACTATTCTAAAAAATCAAAAGGAGAGTTGGATGGGTCGAACCCAAACTCTAACTATTCTGCCTAGGATGTTGTGACAAAAGAATCCTAGAAAGGGGAAATCTATTGCCTTATATTTGAACCCTCTATATATAAAGAAACCCCCAGGGTGTTCATCCTTCAGATCCTGATATTGATCATAACCAGCTCTTTTGTCCAGTAGACTTACTAGCCACCAAGGACTTCTTTCTAGTCACTAGAAAAAATTAGAGCCAAATATAAAGTTTTAGGAAACCCAATGACCATAAAGCGCACAAAGAGAGTCAAGAAATGAGAATCATTCCTAAAGAGTTCTCTGTAGCATGTCGAAGATAGGATAAATACGTCTACATACTAATCTATGAAATTTTACCCAACACTTGCTCCTACAGGAAAAGACACCGATGAAACTAAAACTTTGATCCCACTGCATTGCGACCCAAAAATTGAATTGTGATGGCATCTACAAGTGATATGTAGATCCTATCACAACTTGATTTGTAGGTTATGACAAGAAAACATTGGGAACTGCCGGAGGAACATAACAAAACCAATGTTATCCTTGAAAAGTCTATGAAATGGTCTGTCTCCTCTAAAATTGTATATCTCTTGAGAAAACTTAGGTCTAGCTGTGGTGAAGGTGTTGGTTTTAAAAATAAAAAGGTTCTTTATGATCCACACAGTAAATATGTATCTAATCCTAATAACTGGCTCTGCACCTTTTGTGGAAGTAGTAGTCACTATAAGGATAATTGTGTAGCAGGAATTAGTGCTGGTATAAAAAGTAAGAAATATGTTAGACCAAAGAATGACAATAAAGGACTTGGTGGCTCCACTGGATGTTTTAGGATTCTTAATTGGGCCAAAAGAAATCTTAGTTATTCTCTTTATAAATTTTAGGAACCCAAATTGATTTGGGTTCCTAAAACTGATAAGTAACTCTGTATATAGGTAAGAGCAAGAGAAGGCAACCATAAGTGGTATATCGACAGTGGTTTCTTGAGGCATATGACTGGAAGATATGAAGGATTTCTCTTACTCAAGGCATTCCAAGGTGAGAGTGTGTACTTTAGTGATGGCAAAAGTGGGTACATTATTGGAGTCGGTAAAGTTGGGAAGAATCTTATGATATAATTTGCTAAGTGTTTCTCAAATTTATAAAAAATATAATGAGGTGAGATTTCAATCAAATTTATGTATTGTCTTAAATATTGAGACTGGAGAAGTAGTTCTTGTAGTGAAGAGATAAAAAAATGTATACATGGATGACCTAGACTCCATCGGTGGAAGAAGTCTAATGTGTCTTAGGGTCATGATGTGATGCTGCCTTGTGGCAGAAAGATTTGGTCATGTAGCTGAACAATCTAATCCAAAATGACCTGGTACGAGACTTGCCAAGAACAAACTGGTGGGGCTTGTGCTAGAGGTAAATAGGTATGCTCCTTAGTTAAGCCCAAGAAGTTCATCAGTATTTTGGGTCCATTGGATCTACTTTACATGGATCGATATGGCCCAATGAGAGTTACAAGTAGAGTTGTAAAGAAGTACATGTTGGTGGTTACTGATGATCTCTCCAGGTTTACATGGACAATGATCTTAGAAGTCAAAAAGGAAACCTTTATTGTATTTGAAGTTTTTTCAAGAAATTCAAATTAATCTTGGGCATAAACTAGTGAGTGTTGTGCTAAGTATGGAGTTCATAATTTATGTACTCTTATAACCCCTCAACAAAATAGGGTTGTGGAAAGAAAGTATAGGATACTTGAGGACATTGTTCAAACTATGCTGATTGATAGCAGTCTATGTAAAAACATCTGGGATGAGTCAATAAGTATTGCATATTATGTGTCAAACATAGATATCTGATCAGGTCTCATCTTGAGAAAACTCTATATGAGATACTGAATGGTAAGACCCTAATGTGTCCTGTCTAAGAGTGTTTGGATACCAGTTCTTTATCCTAAATTATAGAAAGAATGGGCTAGAGAAATTTGACCCAAAATGTAATGAAGGTGTGTTCATGGGATACTCTTCCAATAGTAAAGCATATCGGAAGTTCGAAAAAAGAACTCATTGTGTAGAAGAAAGTGTGCATGTGATTTTTTATAAGTCAATAAAAACCGAAAACAAATTGGGTTCCAAAAAAGTTTATATTGATGAATTGTTGCTTATTTAGAGGAATTTTGATGATCAACGAAATGGTGTAAAGAGGTGAACCGAAAATTGATAAAGATGATGATTATGAAAAGTCAACTACAATTAAATACTTTCCTCTTAATCCTTATAATCTTTCTTTCCAAAATATCATAGGTAATGAAATGTCTAATGTGGTTTGAAGTGTAAGTGAGGAAGAAATAGAAAGGGAACCTGGAATTATTTAAGATAGGTCCTCCGTTCAAGTGTCTAAAGCATAAAGACTTACATCCTTTGGAAAATCTCAATTTGTCTCTAAATCCTAGAATGTAGAGAAGATAAAAAAACCAGAAACATGAGAGCGTTCACAGCCTTCCTATATCACATTTAGCCTAAAAGTATCAAAGATGCACTCAAGGATACAAACTGGATTAACACTATGTCTGAAGAACTCCATCAATACTAGAGAAATAAAGTGTGGAACCTGATTCCTAAGACATTTGATAGAACTATCATAGGAGCTAGGTGGATTTTCAGAAATAAACTGGATGAGCTAGGGAATACTACCATAAACAAAGTCAGACTAGTGGTTGAAGGTTACAATAAAGAGAAAGGTAAAGACTATGAAGAAACCTTCACTCCACTGGTTAGGATGGAGACTATTGGAATACTTTTTTCATTTACAACACACATGGAATTTAAGTTGTTCCAAATGGATGTAAAAAATATTTGATCAATGGGTACCTAAAGGAAGACGTGTGCGACAAACAACCTTTTAAATTTAAGGATCCTGATCTTCCAGATCATGTGTAAAGGATGGACAAGGCTCTGTATGGATTAAAATAGGATCCAAGGACATATTATAAAAGGTTGTTAAAGTTTTTTCTTGATAGTGGATTTAAGAGATGGAATATTTTTTAACACACTATTTCTTAAGACTCAAGGGAGTGTAAGTTGACGACACCATTTTTGGAGCTACCCTAGATTCTCTATGTAATATCATGGCTAATGAGCTTGAGATGAATATGATGGTAAAGCTTAACTTTATCTTATGATTGCAAGTGAAGCAAGAAAAGGGAGGTACAACTATCAGTCAGCAAAAGTATATTAAGCAATTGTTTAAATGATTTCAGATAGAAGATGCTAAACCCATTGACACTCTAATTGGGCCCTTTTTCAAACTGGATCTTGATGAACTTGGGTCTCCTACGAATGTAAATATGTATCATAAAATCATTGGGGTCACTGGTATATTAGACTACAAGCAGACCTGATATAGTTCTTAGTGTTGATATGTGTTCCAGATTTCAATCAAGTCCCAAGGAATTTTATCTAAAAGCTGCTAAAAGAATTCTCAGGTATCTAAAGAGTACAAGAGACCTAATCCTCTATTAGTCATCAGGGGACAACTTTGATCTTGTGGGATTCGCTGAAGTTGGATATGTCGGGTACTTGGTTATAAAAAAAGTATTTCTAGTATGGATCATTTTTTGGGATCTTCACTGATTTCTTAGGGTACAAGAAAACAAAACTAAATGGATCTGTCAATAGTAGAAGTTGAATATGTAGCTTTTGCTTCTTGCTATGCTTAATTGATATGGATTAGGCAGGAACTAGAAGATATTTGAGTTTGACTAACTCAGTTCCTCTATTTTATGATAATACTAGTGCTCTCAATATGGAAAAGAAAATGATGCAACATTAGAGGACTAAACACATTGATATTCGTCATCACTTCCTACGAGATAATATTGAGAAAGGATTGATATGTATGAAGTTTTTCAAGACTGAGGACCAGGTTGCTGATATTTCACTAAAGCATTGAGCATAAAGGACTTTAAGAAGAACAAATCGAGGCTCATATTAATCAGGTCCTCCTCAAGATCTATCCCTTGATTTGATAGAATATGAGCACATGTATCAATAATATATGGAAGACATTGTCTAACTCAAAATACCATACCTATGTAGGTATACATTCATGGAAGCTCAATACTTGGTTTTGGATATGGAGTTTCTTCAGCAAGCCACACTTACAATGCTACATAGAGACCAGGTCTTATACTAGGTTAGTACCCTTAGTCACTTTCTTGAAAACATTTAGACTAGAAATCAAAATATCTTTTTTAATCTTTCTCCTGCCTATAGAAAATGACATTGTCATTCCCTTTCTTCTAAGAATTTTCCTGTCATCTAAATCAGATATGTATCTTCACCTCTCTTGTCTAATAGTCATGTTCATTTATAAGGCCTTAACTTCCTCTCCTGTCACTCTTGCACCATCCTGTAATAACTCTCACAAAAAACCCCATCCCTCATTCTCCGACCTTACTCCCCTCACTGTCACTCATACTAACATCGCCAATCAAGGCACCACACCCTAATGATTGTCTCTCTCCCCAACATACTATCCTTGTTTCTAACCTAGAAATCCCCAACATCCCTACTCAAAATAATGGTCCACGAGTGTCAAAAGCCACAATTAAGGTCTTCAATTATGCCCTCGAGGTTCTTAAGGAAGATACTAGTCTAGAAGCCTCTAGTCATCCCATGAGTGTCTCTATAGTCGACTTTAAGAAAACTTATCTAGGCAATGAGATATATCTGAAAGCAATTAGTAAGAAAGCGAGTTCCTTTGATATGCTTCCTTTGATATGCATGGTGATTCTGACTCTCTAGACTTCTCTGGTGACATTATTGATAGGGAAATAGGGTGTCAAATGTACTTGAAAGTGAGAAGGAAATTATCAAAAGGTTCCTTACTATTGCGGCCTATAAATTTATGAGAAATTAGCTGAGGAACCTGAAGGAGGATCATATAGGTCTTGTTCCCCTATTTTTTCATCCTCTCCTTAATGTGACGACACACCAATTATAAAACCTCAATCTACGAAAAAATCCCTAGAATCAGATTCTCGGGATGATGATGTTCCTCTGACATAGCAGTTCTCTAGGTTGAGCAAGTCCCTTAAAAAACCCTTAAACAATACCATTAAAGGTCAATCCACTAGAGGAAAAGATAGAGTGCTTGTAGACAATTCCCTATAAGAAACTAAGAGAAAGACTGTTAAACAGTGATGGTGCAAAAAATTTGTTATGCTTGAGGATGCATTACCTATTTCAACTGATATGATCAATATGTAAGATGCCGACACCTCTCAGACTATTCAGAAGGATCTAGTTCCAAGAAAGAAGTCTCAGAGGACATAAGGAAAATTCTAGAATGAACCAACCAAGAAACCTATTCCTTTGGTCAAATAAAAGAAAAACAATCGTACCTTGAAGAAAACTAAAGTGGGACCATCAGTAAAGAAGTCAAGAGGTGTGAAGAATACTACTGCTTACCTAATATTTGAAGAGAAAAGTTCAAAGTTGAGAACCCAAAAGGTACTAAATGGTCGTGTTTTTCATCCTGACATTGATACTATGGATAGTATGAAGGTTTTAATTGCAATGGTTCATGATCAAGGGTTGACACACTTGTTTGTTCCACTAGAAACCTTGCCAGAAGATGAGGTCCGAGATGAAACCATTGTGGGGGGAATTCTTGGGGTCCCTAATAAAGGGGTCAACACTATTCAAGGAGGTAAGGCTTCACCTGGGCTGTTAGGAAAATAGGGAAACCAGGAGGACCTCACATGGAGAAAGGATCTTGAAGAAGGAAATGCGTCTCTATACCAACTTCTGTTTGAACTGGTTAACAAAGTAGTTCTTCCTGCGACTAAAGGTAGGTCCATTGCCTCGATTGAAGATTTGTTTGTCATAGAAGCCCTATATCAGTGTGCCCCAATCAATTTTTCTAGCCTAATAATTGAACATATTCTAAAGATATGTGAGTCCAAGGAGGTGAGATACGACCTGGGGTATAGCTTTTTTCTTACAAAAGTGTTTGATTGTTTTGGTGTGCTTTTTCCCTTTGAACATTGTGTGATGAGCACCAAGAAGAAAACCTTCTCCCTCAGTACACTTAAGGAGTGTGGATGTGTAGCCAAGCGTGGAGGTACTGGTCCAAGTTCCACTATCTCCAATAGTATTATTGTGTCGGAGAAGAGCTCAAACAAGTTGGAATGACTCTCCTCTCTACTTTCTGTTAAGGAATTGGAGAATGTCTTTTTAAGATCCAAGATTCGTTAGGACTCTCAAAAAGCTTCTAACCAACCTAGTTCAGTCACTTCTCTCATGGATGAAAATTCTCAGCTTCGTGCTAAGGTTGACATGCTGAACCAAAAGGTCGCCACTCTCACTAATCAAAGATAGAGGATTAGAGGGCAGTTTTGAACCCCCTCGGCTATTTCTTCTTTAAGTCCTTCTCATCGTGAATCGTCAGCTAATTCTCAGCTACTTGCTAGACTTAACTACTTTGTCTCTCTACTATCACCTTTTGTCATCCAACCCTGTATGATTGTGAATTGCTAGACTTTTTTCTTTTTTTGTGACTATCAGTACTTTCCTGGTTTATATGGTTTTTCTTGTGTGGCTTATGAAAGACTTCTTACTACTGCATGACTATTATTCTCTTCATATTTATTGATCGTGTGGTTGTGCGTTGCTTTGTCTTTCCTTATAAATTTTTTAAAGTTTACTGTGCCATATTAATGATTTTAAAGGGGGTAAGTAACATAGGGGGACTGATTATAATTGCTAGAGGGAGCTGGTTAAGATTGCTAGGGGGAACTGATTCAGTTTTGGTAGGGAGAACTAGTGGGTCATAAGGGAAACTGATTGAAGTGCATGGGTAAGATGGGTCTGAGTTTTTCTTCATAAAAAAGGGGAAATTGATAGAGTATTGTTTTTGTGAAGGTTTGATGATTGACAAACCTACTTCAGGAACTGATCTCTTGCAAGGTTCCTTTAGTTATTGGTCCTTTTCATGAAAACTGGGATAGTACAACTTATACAGTAGCCTATATCTGTTATCCTCAAAGGTGAAAGTCTACTCCTTTTTCTTTAAGAAGACATATTTAGCCTTAGTAGAAGAAGACATATTTAGTCTTTACTAAGGCTGCTCAGGACCGGGTTTGACCGGTACCGGACCGAGTTTGACCGGTACCGGATCGGATTTGACCGGTACCGGACCGAGTTT
>JBDJHY010926720.1:0-14705 GCA_039654485.1 Withania somnifera
AAATACAAACCAGATTTTATCACTGCATATGAACAAATATGTAAATTTTATGACTATAAAACTAACCCACATATTCTGATATGTGCAAAAATAAGTAAATATCTCAAATATTTGTGTGGTGAAGATGCTAGTCCTAATGTAATAAAAAAATTATTTACATATGGATTCATTGAAAAATAATAGTAAATAATGCTTTTTATAATATTTCACAATTGCCAAGTGTGATAGTAGAATATAGTAGAGCTATGATGGAAACATTTGAAAAAACGCATATATGGAATATAGTTATTTGATGCTTCTACTGATATTACCGATAGTAATTTGTCAGATATTCAAAACTGGCAAAAATAGCACAATCAATGGGGATGATAAAGGCCTCAAACAACAGAAACCATGTACCATTGACAAATTTCAAGAATGGTTAGGTGTCAAAAGAGCCATTTGGACTTATTACATTGAAGAACAAACTATCAGACATGATAAAGGCCTGAAAAGCTTGTAATATTGGATCTTCAAAAGGAGGAGACGTGGAAGAAATTGTTACCTTATATTACAACAATGATATATTAACCCATAATACTATGGAACTGACCTTGATGCATGACAAAATTATTGATTTGAAACATGTACATGCAAAGGAAACAATAGAACAATATCACTCAATGGCACGACAAAGAAAAAGGCATGTTATTAATATTACTAATACCAATATCAACCAAGGTAAAAAAAAAGGAGCTGATCCTTTTTGAAAGCCCAATATAATACAAGTTATATTATTAGAGATCATGTAATTTAAATAATGCAGCCCAACATATTAGGGATCATGTAATTTAAATAATGCAACCCAACATAGAAGCCCAACATATTACAGCCCAATGCAAATGCAGAAGGCCATATTATCATGGAATTATTCAACAAAGAAAACAAGAAGAGTATGACAAAATGATAACAAAAGTGGATGGAAATGAATACAACAAGATATGAAGTTGCCGACAAAATATTAAATTTTTTTATCAAATTATTTTTGATGTAAGCAATGATGTCATCTTTTTACTATTTGTTATGTAAGTAATGATGTAAGCAATGTCATGAGATTATCTATATAAAGAGCCTCTCATTCTAATGGAAGATCATCCAAAGTTTTAACCATTTACTCTCTCAAAAATCATGAAATTTCTCTCATGTTTGGCTAAAAACTCTCTTTAGTCTAAGATTTAATATTCATTTGATACCACTACTATAGAAGATAAATTCTTCTAAGATCATAAAACCCAAGAAATATACTTAGAAAAATTATATTTAGAAACATACTAGTTTAAATTTTTTTATATCTTATAATCTTTAGAAGACAGTCCGTTGAGAAAATCCTTTGCTCCAGGCTAGTATCCCTTTAAAAATTTTCAGGTGAAAAGAATTAGGAAAAATTGAGCCAGGAAGGTGGATAGCTCCAGTGATCTGAAGATATATTAAGAGATATATTTTTATGCTATATGTTTTTAATTATTATTTTGATAAGTATACAATTGGTTTTTATGATTTTATTAGAATTATCTTTATAGTAGTATATGTCATAATGAATAATGGATCTTAGACTACTTAAAAATAAAAATAAACAAGATTAAAATATTATTTGCTTCCGTTATTAAATTATTATTTATGTACCATCTATATTTCACCCTTTTTTAAGGTTAATAGATGATGAAAGATCCTTGTAAAAATTATTAATAAATGATGAAAAATCATCAGGTTTTGATCTTAGACGTCGTGCGGACTACCTCCCACTAAAAAAATTAAATCCGGATGAGAAGGTCTATAAAAATGGTATCTTTTTCTTACCAGTTGTTTTAGAAGAAGATGTAGACTGATTTGAGTTAACAAACCCTTTATTTGAAGATTTTTTCTGAGTTTGTAACTCAGTTTTGAGTTCAAGAATTTTTTCTTCAAGCAAGTTTCTTTTTGATGATTTTTTAATTCATTTTAGACACAATTTAGATCAATGACAACACGATTCAATAGTTCTTTTAATCAAATGCAATAATCACAAATAGATTACTTGTTTCTCCAATGGACATGAAACATGAGTCAGGGTTTTTTTTAGTTTTCTTTAGATATATCTTCTTGACTTCAGTTGTTAAGTGTGTTTTTTTGTAATGACTTTTTTGAGACTTACCTATTGTTTCATAAGTAAGCTATCCATATTTCTCGCATTCACATCATTTAACATTGTTATTGTTTGTTCTGAGTTGTTTCCTTTTTGGAAGTGATTTTACTTGTTTCTTTTGTTGTATCTAGTTCGTCGAGCATTTCTATCACTGATCTTGTGATAAGATCCACCTCATCCTCATAGATATACTTTTTTTCATCATCCATTTCTTAATTTGCTTTTGATCCAACCATTTTCTTCTTGTTTTCATCTTGTCCCTTTTTGTTTAGAAGAGATTTTTCAAAAGTAATAGGATCTTCCATGCGCTTATCATGGGTGAAATTATTGATGTTCATGCTCTTAATTGATACAACATTAGCATGTCGTTGTGCAGGAAGAATTCTAAGAACTCTTGTGATTTGATTAGTCATAGGATAGATCTTGCCTGCAACCTTTACTTCTCCAATGAGTTTACTAAACCTGGCAAGCATTTCTTCTACTGATTGTCCGTCCTTTATTTCAAAGAGCTCATAGTCTTGTACTAGTGGACTCATGATAGTTTGCTTGAATTTGCCAGTCCTTTTGTATATTACTTTGAGTTTTTGCCACATTTGTTTTGTAGTTTCACAACTAGATATTTTCTTATATTTTTCTCCACTAATGGAGTTATAGAGTATATTCTTTTATTTGGAGTTTATTTGAATAATACCCATCTATTCATTCGTGTAATCATCTAATGAAGGAGTGACTTCACTTATAGTTCCATCATTGTTTGTTTTTTCTATGAGGAGGAATTAGAAAGTCACCAATGTTAATCACTCTCCATGCTTTAACATCATATGATTTTATAAAATTTTCCATCCTTATTTTCCAATGCTAAAAATGCTTCCTATTGAAATAAAGAGGCTTGATCCAAATGTTTCCTCTTGAAATAAAGCTCTAGCAATATGATGAGCCATAATATTTACTTACTTGATGTTAGGAAATAAATGTGGAGCTTGCTCTGATACTAATTGAAATTACAAGAGGAGGTGAATTGCAAATTTTTCTTCCCTTAGTCGACTGTCACATAGACTCAGACGACTATTACTACGGTTTGATGAATACCCATTATAAATACCGTGAAGAAATGGAAATCAAGGCATAATGTTTTTATACTGGTTGAGGCTCAAGGTGAGCCTTAATACCATCCTCTTGAGTTGCAAGAGGGTTCCACTATCTAGATTAGTTACAACTCATTTGAGTCTATAAAAATAAGTTTTACAATGGTTATTGCACCTACACAAGAACTCAGTCTCATAATCCTACTGAGTCCTTACAAGAAACACTAGGTAATACAATGTTTATGAAAAATAGAGAAAAGAAAGAAATTGTTGGGGACTTATAGAGCATGTGTATCCTCTTGTAGACTAGTTCATTAGATAGATGTGAGAACTAGTCATTGCAACAACCCAAGGAAATTGATCTTGAAAATAATTAAGATTGTGAACTATTTCCAAGAATAATTTCATCACCACAATGGCTTACTTTTGTTTGCCCATTGAGATCTTAATAAATAAGAAAGCTTGTTGAGGTTTCCAACCATTTTTTAAAATTTTCTCCTGTTAATGGTTAGAATAATTAATCTCAGTAACATTTCCCATAATAACTCTTTGCATAGATCATCTTTATTTTTTTGGACTATTGAGAAGCTCTTATGCCATGACTTTAGTGTGATTAATCTTTTGAGCAAATAGCTGATTATTTTTAGCTATATCTTGATTTTTTACAGCAAACATTGGTGTAACTCAATTGAAATCAGAACACTAATAACCCATATTGATGAAGGTAAGAGGCAATTGGCTATAGAGGTTCATTGGCTTACTTATTTGGGGGTTAGGTTGGTTGGTGCTCATTATGGGGGTATGATGGTTCATAATGCTTCTGAATCATCTTTAATTATTGAGGTGAAGAAGAAAAAGTAAACCTATTTGATTTTACTTTAGCTTAATGGGGTAGTTTAGAAATTAATCGTATAGGTTTATCCCAAGGGGGAGATGGGGACCTTAAATATTGGGATTTACTTTATTTTCTAGATGTCTATGGATTAAGGCTAAATTTTGTTTTCAAAGCTCCCAGTTCTAGGTATCCATTCACCTAGGTGTCACTAAGATGTATAAAGATCTGAGAGAGGTCTATTGGTATAATTGGATGAATAGGGACATAGTTGAGTTTGTGGATAAGTGTCCTAATTTACTAAAGGTTAAGGTTAAGAGTTAGTGACCAGCAGGTGAGTTATAGAACTTTGAGTTTCCATCCTGTATGTGGGAAGTAGTTAATATGGACTTTTTCATAACTCTACCTTGTACCTGGCCAACCTGATTCGGTATGGGTGATAGGGGATCGAATAACAAAGTCAATCCATTTCTTTCATGTTCATACCAGGTATTAAGTAGAGGACTATAGGAGATTTTATCTTGAGGGAATTTTCATGATGCATGGGAGAGGGGCTTGTCTATTATTTTATATTGAGGTACATTGTTTACCTCTTAGTTTTGGATATTATTTTAGAAGGGTCTTGGTATCCAAGTTCACCTTAGCACATCATTTTACCCACAAACAGAAGGTCAGGCAGATAGGAACACTCATAATCTAGAGTATATACTGAGAGAATGCACAATTGACTTCAAGGACAGTTTGAATGATCACTTGTCTTTGATAGAGTTTGCATACATCAACAACTACCACTATAGCATTTGGATGCCTATTTGATGATTTATATGGGAGTAGGTATGGATCTCTCATTGGATGGTTTGAGGTAGGCGAGGTATCCCATATAGGGCAATAGTTAGTTCATGAGGTGACTCAAAAGGTTTAGATCATCAATGATAGATTGAGGGCAACTAACAACAGATAAAAGTCTTATGAAGATGTGAGGAAGAGATCCTTGGAATTTGATATTGATGATTGGGATTTATTAAAGGTGTCTCCTAGAAAGGAGTTATGAGTTTTGGTGGAAAGAAAAAGCTCAATCAATGTTATATTAGTCCATATCAGATCTTGAGGAGGGTTTGTAATATAGACTATAAGATAGACCTTCCTACAGATGCAACAATAGTTCATTTAGTATACGACGTATATTTATTGAGTAAGTGTACTAGAGATCCATATTTTGTAGAGCTTGTAGAGAGCATCAGTATTGAACACAACTTGACATACAGGAGGTCCCCGTTCAAAATCCTAGACCATTAGGTTCTCATACTTATTAACGAGAAAGTTTTATTAGTTATAGTCTTATGGTGAACCAGGAAGTTTAGGGAGTTATATAGGAAGTAGAGGCAGAAATAATGGCTAGATACCCATACTTAATTCTTCCTAGTACTAACTCAATCTGTATGTAATTATCTCTTTATCCGGCTATTCTCCCTTGTCCTTTTCATGTTACATATTAGAGTTGTATGCATCCTATTGAGTGCATTCCTGTTAGATTTGTTGATACCATGACAGATCAGCCAAACTCAATTAGTATCTCACTTACAATTAGCTCTGCCCAGTCAGATCAGTTTGTATCTTATTCATGATTTGTTCAACAGTCAGTTATTCAACTCCAGTGATCTGATTAACTTTAATTTCAACATTAACCTTCATTTTAGAATGAAGGATCTCTAGGGGGAGATATTTTAATACCCCATACTCGACTCAGGCTTAGAAACCAGAACTTGACTTAAGTAAATTGAAAATCCATTCCTATTCTCATCACGAGTTGGATCAAGAATTTGTGAAGCTCATTTCATGAGTCCTATTGTCAACTCATGGGAAGCCTGACAGAAGACTAAAATTTTAGGCCCTATTCCTAGGAGTTGTACTAATGACTCATGTTGTTTAAGTCTTGAGAACCATTAAAGAAAGTCCAGACCATGGGACACTTTACAAATTGTGAAGTGGAAAACATGATTCATGGTGTGAACTCGTGGAATGTCATCAAAATTTTGGAAAACATACCTCAGCACCACAAATTAAGTCATGAGACGCGACTCTCACACCATGAGTCATAGGTTAGCTCATGGTACCGTTTGAAAATTTTCTAGTTTAGAAATTCCAGAGGAAACTTAGCTTTTCCTTAGAATTTTTAATACTAAATCTATGTAATTTTTCTTCTCTAGGGGTTATTATAAATACCCAAAAGCTATTATTTCTCTCATTCTCTGAAACTAAAATAGAAAACCTCGATAGTTTTTTCTACAAAACAACTTAGCATTATGTAATTTGCTAAAAAAAAACATTACCAAGAACTCAGTGTTCGGGCTCCAATTCAGGTATGTAGGACTTCAACAAGGACCTTTTCACCCTTGTGTCCAAATTCTCTCAGAGTTTGTTTCAAAGTTATGAATTTGAATTCTAGGGTTGAATCCAATTATAGTGTAGATGATGAAGTTACTCCATGTTGCCTATTCATTGGTAGTTACTACTGATTTTGCATACTGTTTACATGGTGTTACTGAAGTTATTGATATTGTAAATTAGGGTCAAAGTTTCATTTTAGTATGCTAGTTAGAGGGATTCTACATGTTGTAAGAGTAGAGTAAAACCATAAATCATGGTCAATATTCATATTTTCAATCTATATTGGGTCTAAGTTGATGTTTCAATTTGGTTACTTTTACATGAATTTAATAATATATTTCTTTATAGTGACATAATATTAGTTCAGAGTCAATGATTTTAAGAGTTGTTAGTATTTTACTGAATTATAGGTCCAGATAGAAAATATATAAAACTTGAAGGAATGAGAACAGTGTCAGTTTGAGAACTATTTTCTAAAAGAGGCTAATGCTTTTCTTGTTTAGTTGATCATTTAAATTATTTTTCACTGGTGAAGTTTAGGATCATGAGTTGATATAGTTTTAGTTTCAAGAGTTGTACTAGCACCGAGTGGATTCGGGTTCGAGACCCTTATTCTATAAACTATTTACACCATAATATATGATGGCCTATTTAGGAATGATGTTGAGGCTTATGGGATCCACTATGTAGATGATTAAGTCCTATAATTTTCAGATGGTATAGTACACCATTCTCCAAAGATGCAGGATAGACTCCATATTTGCTCACATGGTCTATTGCCGGTTATAAAAACTCCAACCGTTGTTTAGTTTTTGGTTAACATTGAGAAGGTTTTAACTTTGTGTTAATTTCTTAGTTAAAAATAATTAGTTTTAAGAAATTTCTCTATGTTTACTTATTTTCTTGAAAGTTGAGATTTTGAAACATACTTTTTGGTCTGTCATATTGCTTATTGATGTTGAGGTTCAAAGTCAGATTTGTTCATATATTTCACAATTTACTTCAGGTCGTGTTTCAATTGAGAAAATCTATATGTGTGTATATATACTGATTCATGTTCCATTTTTCATGCCATTATATTCCACATACTGATGCATATTTTATGCCTGCATTATTAATGAAGGAAGATCCAGCTAGCTATCCTAGTGCACGTGGTTATACAAATCCTACAGTCTAGTTCACTTGGTGAATCCTCATGGTTTGAGGGAAAGATTTCTTTCAAAGCCTATTCTTTTACAATAGAACATCTAAAGTTAGTAGATTCTGTTAAATCTTTTTAGGTACTTGTCCTAGCAACTTATTTATTCAGATTGATTAGTGGCTTTTAGACTGAGTAGTGATGTGTTCAACTTTTATCTTTACATTTGATATTTTACTTTAGTTATGAAATTTTCTTTAGTGTGATATTCCTATTACTATCTTTATTATATTTTTCTTCCACTTAATGTATGTGTGAGTAGATATATACAACATCCAAGAGTACTTTGGGGACACCAGGTGGTTTTAGATGCCTTTTTGCTTCCAGGGTGATGACTCAGGGCATGATAGAAACCTTCAATAAATACCCTATCTTCAAACTCAAACTCAAACTCGAGGTCTTTTCTTTTTACATCAGTATATGACTTATGGCAACTCTAGGTTATCTTTAAACACTCTCTAATTAACTAAACTTTCTTCACGGACTCATGAACTGTATTTTTCCCTATCACATCATCTTCACCTACCTCAAACCACCGAACGAGATATCTATATCTCCTCCCATTCAGAGCCTCATAGGTTTCCATCTTGATGCTAGAGTAATAAATATAATTGTAGGTAAAATCACTCAAGGATTAATTATCAAACCAATTACCTCTAAAATCAATAACACAGGACCTGAACATGTCCTCTAGGATCTGAATCATCCTCTATTCTTTATTGTATGTCTGTGGATGCAAGGTTATACTGATATTCACTTGATTACCCAAACCTTTCTAGAAGGATCTACAAAACTGACATGTGAATTGCTTACCTTTATATGAGATAATATATAAGAGATCACCATGATATGTTACGATATCCTTAAGATAATCCTCAACTGCCAAATTAGTTCTAACTGACAGAAAATGAGTAAACTTAGTCATCTTGTCCACAACTATCCAAATCAATTGTGTTGTTTCTTGCTGCGGGGTCCATGTTGAATACTTCAAACTTTCAAGACATAATGGTGAATTCCTATTTCAAACTCCCATTCTATGATGCTCAGCCTTGACTTGCTAACCATTAGGACACTTAGATACATACTCAACGATGTCCCACTTTGTGCGATTCCACTAGTATACCTGCCTCAGGATTCAACACAACTTGGTTACACTAGGATGAATAGATTACCTAGTATCTTGATCCTTTGCTAATATATTCCCTCTCAACCCATTAACATTAAGAATGCATAACTACCTTGATATCTGAGAACACCATCTCCCTTTTAGAGAAAGCCTGCACTTTTTGCTTGTCAACAGGACCCTTCAACTGGTACAAAGCTAGATCAATGTCTTGCCTTCTTTCACCTTAACTACCAATAAAGAATCTGCATCATTATGAACATCTAGACCATTATCAGAATAAATCAAACGAAAACCAAACTGAGCAAGCTGATGCACATCCTTAACAAACTTTTTCTTACCATCCTCTATATATGCTACAGTACCTATAAACAGTCTATTTAGCTCATCTACTACTACGCTGGCCTTAAAAGAATGGTAAACATGGTAATATCATAATCTTTCAGTACTCTGTCCACTTTATTTGTTAAAAATTCAAATCTTTCTAGATGAAAACATATTACGGACTCATGTGATCTGTGATGATATCAACTTAAACCCGTAAAGGTAGTTCCTCTAAATTTTAAATGCGAACACCACTTGACATCTTGAGGTCAGGAGTCAAATAATTTTGTCATGAATCCTGAGTTTCCTAGAGGCATAAACAATAAATTTGTCATTCTACCTCAACACACATCAAAGCCCAACTTAGGAAGCATCACAACACACAAAAAAATTATATGTACCCTATGGTAGGGTAAATACTATAGAAAAAGTGAAATGAGTTTTCAACTCTTAAAATCTATTCACGTAGTTGTCAAACCACTGGTACTTAAATTTATTTTGAGTCAAACAGGTCAAAAAAGCAATAATAGTGGAGAAATCTTCAGAAAACCTCGAATAATAACCGACTGAATATAGAAAACTCTGAATATTAGAAGGAGGGGAGGTTCTAAGATAGTTATTAATAGACTCTATTTTATAAGCATCTTATTAATGCTCTCGCGCGAAGCAACATCACCAAGAAATCCAATGGAATTTAACCAGAACTTACATTTTGAAAACTTAACATATAACTACTGATCCTGAAGGTTATGAAAAATAGTCCTCAAATAGTCCACATGCTCCTCCTTATTTCTGGAGTATACTAGAATATCATCTATGTATACAATCACGAACAAGTACAAATATTGTATGATCAACCTGTTCATGAGATTCATAAACGCTGCAGGAGCAGTGGTTAATCTAAAAAAACATAAAAATAAATTCAAAGTGACCATACTGAGTCTTAAAGATTGTCTTTAGGATATCATATTCTCATACCTTTATCTAATTATTATTGGATCTGAGGTTTATCTTTAAGAAATAACTAACTCACTGAAGCTGGTGAAATTTGTGATCAATCCTTAAAATGGGATACCTTTTCTTCAATTTGACCTTATTTAATTGTATGTGGTCAATGCTTATTCTAAGCGAGCATCTACCTTTCTCAATAATAGAGTACCCCAAAAGGACACACTAGGCCCCATAAAACCCTTATTAAGAAGATCCTTTAACTACTCTTTTAATTCTTTTAGCTAAGCTGGGTCCATTATATAAGTAAAGATAGAGATAGTTAGAGTGTCAGTAAGGAGGTATATATCAAAGTCAATCTGTTTGTTTTGAGGGACTCCTAATAGGGACTTGGGAAAACTTACAGGGAGTTGATTTACTAGTAGTACTGATCGAACATTAGTGTCTTGAATTTGAAATCCTTAACACTTACTATTTGGTAAACAAAACCCTTGGACATAATTTTAGACTTAAGGTATGAGATAAAATAACCCTTACGCATAACGTGATTACTTGATCACTCTAAAACTAATTCATTTGGAAATTGAAACTTGACCACTCTGGTCCTTTAATAGATTGATGCATATCCTAAAAACAACCAATATATGCAATGAATGATATTGAAATCTATCATGTAAATCTATACTAAGTCAGCTAGAATGATTTTATGAAGGAATGAAACTAGACAATTTTGGTAGACTCTTCTTAATAAAATAGTATCACCGGCAGGAGTAAAGACTAAAAGAAGTTCTAAAAGATATTCTAAACTGACTCTAAATTTTCAATAAACAAGGGGAGAAATAAAATATAGGGTGGATGATCCAGTAAAGCATACATTTCATGATAGTAAACTTGAAAAATAGAAGTCACAACATTGGGTTAACCCTCTTAGAACTGACGAGTACCAAGTGCATATTTCTGTTGTAATATTAGTTGCCTGTATTGCAATATGTAGCTATTTTTGAACTCTACAGTCATTGGAGATGCTAGTGCTGTCAATGCTGATTGAGTATTCTGAGCTCTATAACCCTCATTTACTCCTCTGGGATTGGGTAAATCCTTCATTTAGTGATCTTCCTGTCCGCACCTAAAACATCTATCTCTAGAATACTATACTCATTAAGGTGATACTTTCCACACTTATTTCAATGGTATATCTAAGGCCCATTGTGGTATTTCCTTAGGACTACAAAGTGCCTAGTTTGTAGTTTTGATCATTTCTAGACCTGGGCGATACACTTGTTGTTGACTGAAATGTCCTAGTTAACATCTTATGAAAGAAAGATTTATTTCCTAACTTCTTCTCACTGTAGTCCTGTGGGGATAAATTGGACCTCTTGCTCTATGAATCCTCTTTATCCGTCACCTTGTCCTCTTTTGCGCTCTGGGCATAAAATATCAACCTAAATATATCCATGTTATGAATCAGCAGTGTAGCTTTGCACTCCTTTATCACCAAATTATTAGTCCCTTCTACAAAATTCCTCATATGATCCCTCATATCAATGGCCATCTCAAGAGCATACTTTTATAGATGAGTAAGCTTCATGCCATATTCCTTCACACTCATGTAGTCCTCCTCCAGGTTTATGAAATAATCTGCCTTCCTCTCTATCATCTCCAAAGAAAAGATGGGATCAAGGAATAGGTCCTCAAATTCATCTGATTATGCTAGAGAAGCATTCCCGCTCCTGTGTTCTTCCTACTATTAGAACCCAAGTTAGCTATAACATCCAATTAGACATGAAATATCTTCAGCTATTCATCAATGAAATACTTTGATTACCCTTCAACCTCATACCATATATTCTCCAGAGGATTCATCCTTAAAAGATCGCAGACTCTGAGGTATGTGAAGAGCCTTGAGAAAAAAGGCATTAGGAGGATGCATTCTGCTATATGGACTAATGTTAACAAACTTTGTAAGCATACCAATGGAATTCTGAAACTGGACATTGGTTACCTTAGATCTAGAAGGTTGGACATTTGTTGAACTGGTGATCCTACGATTAGTATACAAACATTATGTCACTGCCAAAAAATCGATAAGTGATAACTTCTACACCCTACCTATAACTAAGCCTAATCCTGGCCCAAAGCGATCCATGGTGGGCCAGTACCTGAAACCTAAAACATAATGAAAGAAGAGACAACTCAACAAACCAAACAGAAACACACTTCCCAAAACCTAGTGTCATGGCCAATGAATTATTATAAATATATATAACCAGAATAAAATACACGTCTACATGACCAAAAGATATATATAAAAGATATCCTAAGTCCAAAATGGAATAACTCTAACATAGAAGAAGACTAGGAGCAGCAAGGACGCTTGATGCTCACCGTATTCCCAGAACATCACAACTCTATCTAGCTCGATCATGACCCCGCTACTGACTCATGCTCGGATCTACACCCAAGGATGCAGAAGTGTAGTATAAGTACCAAAACAATAGGTACCCAGTAGGCATAGGCCAACTAAGTAGCAATAAGAATAAAAAAGGTAAAAAGCGATCAACACAAAAGTAGGGTAACAATAGACTAGCATAATCAACTCATGGATAGTCAAATAGCATGCCACTTAACTTGATCCTCAGTAAAACCATAAATAGATAAAGCTACACACAAACAATACTGGGTAAATCTAAAAAGTACATTAATAGTCGAAATAACTAGAAAGTACTGCCTAAGTGGTGATACAGGATACCCCAATACCCATATGTTGTCTCCCTTGGAGACCCATGGCACTGCAGAACCATATATATATATATATATATATATAAACCAGGTCCTGCCAGGATGTGAAGAACATTCACAGAAGATCACTAACCCTATACTTTACCTTCCTCCCCAAGTATACCCCTCCACCCAAGCTAAGAAGCATCGCGAGCATCGACTTAGCAACCTAGGTTGGAGAGTCTGTAGAGGGAACCAGTCTTGTGTCTAATCTCCACAAATGTCATTTAATGGCATAATCAGTAGGTAGGAATACCAATTCCCAGCCCGAGCTCGTAAATATGTATAGTAAGAGAAACATGTTGAGTCCAATTTCCCCTAGTCAACCCATAACCTCGCTCCATCAAGTATCACACAACATCAAAAGAAAGTAATAATCATAGTATCACTATAGAGACAACACATACACATTAAGTGCAAATAAGCAGCCTACCTAGGATCGACCTCTAGGCTACCAAATAGCAAATCCAGTGGATGGATAGTAAGCCCTAATCACTATATATATATAGATAGATAATATGCACCAAAGTGTTACCCTTCCTACGTCATACAACAGTCCAGAATCCGTATGAAATACGCATGTGAGGTTTACATAGTCCCAAGGTCAAGTAACGAGTGATAAGGCCAACAAGAATGTCCATAGGCCAAAGTATAAAAATAATGGGGCTATAGACTAGTATCCAAGCCCCACGCTGGCAATTTACCAATGTAAATTCTATATAAATACTAAGTCAATAACTCAATAAACCTAGCCTACCTGGCTGCCAAAGAACAATTCTAAAAGCATGCCAAATGAGTCAAAACCTCCATATGAATTTTGAATATGAGTGAGACTGTCAAAAACACGATCAGTTATTCAAGACAAGTAAAATAAGACCTATATTTCTATATAAATTGTAGGGCCAAAGTCTCGAGTAAAAAACCAGGTCAAAAACCCTAACAACTCAAAATCAAGAAATAATTATATAAACACAAGGAGCTCAACGTGGGGATCGTGTGGCACAAATTAGGGCTTAATCCCATGAGTAGAATTAAAGAAATAAGCCCTAAAACTTTTGTTCACTATAGAAAAACATTGAAATTATAGTAAAAATGAGGGATTACTTGTTAGAAACGCACATGGAACCAAGATACCGAGCTTTCACAGCGCTAAATTGTCAAAACTACCGTTAAATATAAGGTTGAAAGTTGCCAGCAAAGAGAAATTTGAAGAACAACGTTCTCTGCTTAATTATGAAGGAAATAGTAATACATTTGACAAAATGACTATATATGCACACTTATACATGATATATAAATATGAAAAGCAGGTAGGGCGGTGCACTTCTTTTTAGGGGGGATTGTTAATCTCCCGAATTTTAAATAGCCGGGTATCAAAAAAATTAATATAAAATATTTATAATATTTTAATATAATAAAATTAATAGAAAATTATTTCTAATGAAACCTACCCATTAAAATAATAAAACTTCAACGTATTTTTGTATGCTAACTCAAAGAAATATTAATTAAATTATAACGATCTAATTCAACGCTACCCAAAATCTTGTAATCGAAAAGGATTCCAAAAACAACAATCCATATTCGAAAACCTTACTTAATTGAGACTCTGGACCCAACGAAAGCAACAAAAATGTGATATGAGGTTGTATGAGCTGAGTAGGGTCCATAAAAGCCTCTAATGACAAGAATTAAGGGTATAAAGTTACCAGGAATTTGATCAATCGATCCCAGTAAGCCATAAATGACTCGGGGTAACTGATGTGAGGCCAAAATAGCACATATTTAGCCATTATTTATCTTATATCTTAATATTTTTATTTGTTTCTTGAGTAATAAATATTTTATGTTGTGTTAATATGGTATAT
>JBDJHY010926829.1:0-14705 GCA_039654485.1 Withania somnifera
TTCCAGCTTGGAATTGGGAGCGGGTTGCTATGGACTTTTTTTAGGGTTGCCGCATACTAGCAGAGGTTTTGATACTGCACGGGTCATTGTGGACAGGCTGACCAAGTCAGCGCAACTCATTCCTTCTATAATGCTGAGCGTCTGTCTCAAATCTACATTCGTGAGATGGTTAGATTGCATGGTGCTCCTGTCTCTATCATTTCTAATAGAGGAACCCAGTTCACTTCACAGTTTTGGCGGGAAGTTTAGCAAGATTTGGGTACCGAGGTGCATTTAAGCACAACTTTTCATTCGCAGACTGACGGTCAGTCTGAGTGTACTATTTAGGTTTTGAAAGATATGTTGAGAGCTTGTGTGATAGATATTGGTGGTTCTTGGGATCAGCACTTGGCAGAGTTTGCTTATAATAATAACTATCACTCTATTTTTGAGATGGCACCATTTGAGGCGTTGTATGGTAAGCGGTGTAGATCACCCATTGGGTGGTTTGATAGTTTTGAGGCCAGAGTCCAGTCTATAGACTTTTTGCGTGATTTTCTGGATCAGGTTCGATTCATTCAGGATAGGTTGAGGGCAGCCCAAAGTAGGTAAAAGAGCTATGCTGATCGTAGGCTTCGTGCCTTAGATTTTGAAATTGGTGATAAGGTGTTTTTGCGAATATTACCTATGCGCGGTGTGATAAGGTTCGATCGGCATGGAAAGCTTAGTCCCAGGTATATCAGGCCATATAAGATATTTGAAGGGTTGGTAATGTTGCCTATAAGTTGGCACTACCTCCTATGTTGTTATCTGTGCATCCGGTATTCCATTTTTCTATGTTGCAGCTATATATGCCCGATGAGTCACATGTTATCCATGAGGATTCAATACAGTTGGATAAGAGTCTATCACTTGTTGAGGAGCTAGTGAAGATTTTGGCTAAGGAAGTGAGAAAATTGAGATCTATGGCGATTTCAGTAATTAAGGTGTAGTGGAGTCACCATTCGATCAAGGACTACGTGGGAGATTGAAAGTGAGATACAGAAGCAGTATCCACATCTTTTTTAGGCATTAGGTACATTATTTTCCCATTTATTTCATGCTTTTACTTGACTTTCAGGGACGAAAGTCCTTTAAGTAGCAGATGGTGTATTGTCCCTTATGGTCATTTATGATAAATGTATGGTGTTTTGCATTCTAGAGTATTTCATAGTTGCCCCAAGTCAGATATGACTTGTTGGGACAGACAGTTCGGATCCCTGTCAACTCGGTTGATAAATATCTCAAATTCCCTATTTTAGACCCTAAAACTAAATACTCGTTGACCAAAGTAAAATTACCTTTAAGACAATCTTGAAATTGAATTTCAACAGTTTTGTTAGCTCCATAATACCAAACAAAGTCAAGATTGACCTTAAGTTTGTGATTTGGACATTTCTTTTGCAAGTTATGCGAAATTGTGGATTTTAGTTAAGTTTATAGCCTAAAGAGGAGCTTGGTGGTATTTTGATGTTTGGAGTGTCAGATTGGAATTCCAATGCTTCAAGTAGCTTTGGAATGATGATTTTAGGCTAGGTGAGGTGTTGGTAAAATTTTTGGATTTGTTACAGTTTCAAGGTGTTGGTGAAGAAGTGCACTATTGGCTATATTTAGTTTGAGGGGTCATTTTGCATAAACAACCTCAGATTTCAATTTTGTGGTTTTTGTTGAGTCCAAAATATTGTTTCCATGCTGCTTGTATATTTGGATTTTCAAAATTGGACTCCGTTTGATCCCCGAACCCCTAGATGAAAAATATGGAGATATGCATAAAAGACCTCTAATTGGTGCATGTCATGCACCTCTACGCAAGCGAGGTGGACCCCCATGTGATTGTGATTCAGTGATAAGGGGTGATTCATGGTTGTGATCTTGGATCACGTAATTATGATGAAGCCCTGTCCAGTTCCTTCTACGCAATTGCGAGCATGGCTCACTCGATCGCAATGGCCAATTTCCAGTACCCTATGCAATTGCGGTCTAAAGCCTCGCGATCGCAATGAAGTATATATACCTAGCAGTTTATATTTTTCCTACAGTGACCCTTTACATTTTATTTCAACCAAAAACACGATTCCTTCAGTTCTAGGACGAAAATACTTCCCCCAAACAATAATTCAAGGTCTAGGAAGTCTTCACCTTATTCCTCCTTCGATTTCCCCGCGAGTCTATAGAAGTTTTCTTCTCTTCTTCTTCCTAATATCTTAGTTTCAACCATTAATGGCACCAAGAATTGAGGTTGATGATATCATCCTATAACTCAATTATTTTCAGATAATTCTTCATAAATTGGTTATACATTGCTCCTAAGACCATTAATTCATCATAATTCCAACGTTATATTCGTAAAGATTGAATCTTTAAACCCTTTAGGGCCAATTCTATCTGGACTGATTTGAAGCCCTTCCTGCATTTGCATTGTGCTCAATTTTAGAGCACAGGTTCCTGATAGAGTTGGAAACCCCATAGTGAATTTTATTTTCAGTTTTGGTAAGCAGGCCCCGCAAGCCTATTTTAGGCCCAGTCCGAAACTTAGCATAAAATACACTGTTAGACTCGCATTAACAAATATAATTCATTGATTCAAGTTTCAGATCATTTGAAGATCATTTGACATCAGTCAGAGCAATATTTGTGAGATTACAATGCTTTGTAGTCGGATGACAGGTAGGCTCCATGGGGCCATCTCTGGGCCTATAGCTTTAATAACTGTACTAAATAGCATATGTGGGTTGGATAGCTAGGTTTTCTGTACCATTCTTTCATCCATTCTATGTTGATATTGATATTTTGGCACCTAAGTGATAGGGGGGCGAGACTTAGCATTTGATTAGAGACACCTGTGCAGGGCATAGGATATGGATATTTCATGATTATATGTGATATATATACATTTTTAATTTGTTGTGCCTTCATGGAATGATAGATTGGGCCTATGGCTCCGATGAGAATGCATTGGGCTAGGCTTGTATTGCCACTTGATTTTCGAGTCGTAGAGACTAAAGACAAATTTTGATAATGCTGATGAATAATGATATGAGCTGAGAAAGTGGAATACTAAATGATAATATAATTAATTGGCCTTTTACTAATTTATACTCGATATGGCATCGAGAACCCAATAACACTATTTCTACTTATTTTATCCTAGACTTTACACCCTGGCATCGGGAAATATCACTTTACTAATTAATGTTGGTAGTTGAGTCCAACCAAGAATCGGAAGTGAGTACACGCTGGGACTTGAGTCCGTCATTGTACGATAGTGAGTACAACTTTTGCCACTTATGGCACTACTAGTTATGGATAAATGGTGATACCCGATTTATTGATGATTTGTTGAGATATGATATACAGGCTTGTACACCTTGATTGGTCAAGTTGGACTTGATGCAATTATTGATATGAGGCACAAGATTCCATACTTGAGACCCTTGAGGCTATGTAATTTGGCATATGAGGATATGATACTATTATATTTGTATGTGGTGACGCACCCCCATGGACCTGCCTCCACCCAACTCGGACGGGGGTATGTGGAGTATAGGGGATAACATAGATTAGGAAAATTTAGGGTAGCCTCCATGGGTTCTATCTGCTAGACCTATAGGTACCAAAGGAGATATGTACACATGATAATTTTTACATGTATTGTATTTACTTTCCGTACTTGTTTTCTTCAGTGTACTCTGGCTGAGATGTAAGGCATGCGGTGAGTGTGTTTCCTTTGGTGTACACTGCATTTCTTTCTAGGGGACTTTTTAGCATTTAATTATTTTACTTTATATTCATATTACTACTTAGTTGTCCATATAAGTTACTTATTGTTCATGTTATGTGGGATTAGTGCCTTACCTTCTTATTCAGTTATTTACCCATTCAATTGAGGCTACCAGTATACCGACCATGTTCTACTCCTATCTTCTTTGATTTCCACTTATTGTGTTACATTTCACATATGTTGTTGCAAGGATGTCGGGTACGTTTTCTTACATGGCTAGAAATCCTTTTATGTGATTAGATAGCGATATCCGCCTATGTGACACTTGATTCGTACTTGAGTTGCAAGTTTTTTTGTATTGTACTGTTTTCTTCTATGACACCTTTTATTGTACTCTGTTATTTGCTACTTTTCTTAGTGTTATATGCTCAGTGGGCCCTCAAAGCCGACTAGGTACAGATTACTTCGGAGACTTGTACTCATACTACACTTGCACATTTGCAAATCCGAGTACAGGTTCTCATTCGTGATATACAAACAGTTGTTCATTCGGATCTTATTCACATCAGAGATTCAAGGTGAGCTTGGCGTCCTTCTTGTTCCTGCTTCTCTTCGAAATTATATTTTATTGATCTCCATTGTATTTCAGAGACATAGTTATACTTCTCTTAATTCAGTTTTATCATTTCTGTACTTAGTAGTTCGTTTGACACTAATACTGGATTTTGGGTAGTTATTTCATTCTTTAAGACTTCCATAAAATAGTATTTTATTATGTTTATATACTTCTGCATTTAATGTTGTAGTCCTCCGCTTCGGCTTTGGACTACGGAGTTTGGTTCTCCTACTGGTAGTATAGTAGTTACCGTCATGATCCATGAAATCGGGTCATGACAATACCCCAACGAAACTTCCCCATAAGTCTCGGGGAGTGAAAGCCAACGTGTAGAGATGCAATGCAAGGGGGTGCTGGAAAGATAAAGAAAATATTGGCATGCTCCCTCTCAAGGATAATCCAAGAATCGAGGGGGATCTGTGGAGGTCGCAATCTACGTACCACAAATAAAAATATCAAGAAGCTTTCTCTCTGGGATACTCCCAAATTAAGAGAAACTCGCGGGGGACTAGAATTGCATACCTTATAAATAAGTGTCACCATACTCTCTCTCTCGGATAATCTCAACTAGAGAGGGGCCCACAAAAGCTTTCCCATATACTTACCTAGCTTACTCTATATACCCCTCCACCAGCCACACATCATACCTCAAGAATGGCTCCCCATATGGGAGGATCCGTGGAGGGACCTGCACCCGCGTGAAAAACCAGTGAAAAGTAGTTTAGTATCATAGTCATCAGGATTGAAAGGCCAAAACTTAGGCTCAGTGTGTATATCATATTCCAGTTAAAAAAGAAGTACATCCATATAGGAGAAATCTATACCTTAGTAAAATCCATCTCTCTTCATATAGGAAAAAATCCATACCTCAGTAAAAATCCATCTGTCGCCATATAGGCAGTATCAGGAAAGAATGGTGATAGTGAGAAAATACCCTCGATAATGTTGAAACTAGCTCCATACTTCTCATGAGAATAGTCGTGGAAAGTAAAAGTATATATAAGAAATTAGCTTTTGGTAATTACTCATTTAATGCATGCTCGCAATACAGAACCAATCAATATACTAACTGGTCAAAGTCTCCTAGTTAGAACCTATAAGATGGACGTTAATCCCTAGTCACAATGTGTAATCTCCCCTAAGCCATCCACAACCCCAAGCCTCGAGTAACCACGTCCCATATGTCACAGCCGCCCAAAAGGGCGCTCGTTAAGGGCCAAGAACACCCCCATACAGGGAACACACAGATTTACAAAAACTCAATCCAATACTACTCACTCCTAGGCTCGTACCTAGCTAGGGTAAAATAATATCATATAAGGGAGCTAACTATCCTCCAAAGCCAAATCCGACTGGGTATAACATCATCACAAAGGAAGCTAACGATCCAGCATAGTCGTACCGTACCCAATTAGGTATAGGGTAATCACATAGGGCTACTAATCGACCGTTAAGGCCTTATCCCACTATATATGGCCCTAAAATGGGTCCACGCCTACCTTAATCATGTGTAACAGCTCAGTTAAAACACAAATAATCAGCCTACCTAGATCGGCTCTAAATCTACCAGCCTATATTGGGGGATAGCTACTAAGCTCTAATCACTAGTTTAGTCCCCTCCCCAACCTCTCTATAGTACATAATCTACGTATAACGATACGTATCAAAGGAGTTATTCCTTCCCCAACCATACTACAGTCTAGAGTCGGGATGAAACACGCAGGTAGTTAGTACATCCCTAAGGTAAGTAGTTAAGCTACAAGCCAGCTAAATTGGCCATAGGCCGGATAAATAAGCATATCAAGGCCCAAAATCATCCCAGTCTTGAGCTGGCTTTACCATACATATAATACACTAATACTTAATCTGAAGAAAGTAGACCGCAGCCAACCTGGATTCTGGCGATATCCTCAAAAGATATATCGATAATATCTAGAATTATGTACGAAGCTCATAATCATGCAAGACTATTAAAACACAACCAACATGTTAATACAAGTAAAATAAGACCCATATTACTATATAAATAGTGGGGTCAAAGACTCGGCTAAAATTGGGTTCGTAAATCCTAACACCTCGAAATATGAAAATATTTATACCTGCATGTAGAGCACGTCTCGCTCATTGTATGGAAAAAATAGAGCTAAATTTGATGGTACAATTGAAAAATATAAATCCTGGAGGTTTATATTCAATAGAAAACTTTACAATAAACGCAAAAATGAGAAATTACCTAGTATAATTAAGCGTAGAATGAAGAAAAAACATATATATATATATATAGGCTGCCAGGCTTTCATCGCAATTGTGGAATGGGCCATCGCAATCACAATACTGATTGCCTCAGCATTTTCACAATTATAGCCCGCCGCATGTAATCACGACGTTTCATCCCACAGCCAACCCTAATTTTTAGAAATCGAAGTTCGAAATGGAAATGAAGTCCAATTAAGGCATTTCATATATGAAATCTTTATGTAATCGACATTTCGGACACAATGGAAGTGAGAAAAATGACATTTGGAGTCATATGGACTGAGTAACTCCAGAAAAGGTCATAATTAAAAAGGAATTTACACCAAAAAAAATTGCCACAGACCCAACATATCGATCCCAGCAAGCCACAATTTACTTATGGTGATTATGAGGACACTCTAGATAAAATAAAACTGCAAAAATATGAAAATGATTTTGAGGGTCATTACAAAAGGAACAGGTACCCCAAAACTATACTTAGGAACCATCCTAAGCATTACAAAAAATACCTCTATACAAATAATGAGGTAGCAATCACGAAAGGTCAGCATAGTACTAGAAGGTCAAAAAGAAAGAGAGTATATGTTCATGGCCTTAGAATACCCGCACATGAGCCACAAATACGTACCTTTTGAGATTGATATAGAAGATATGACTCCGTACCAACTTGTTGATTTAAGAGGTTCCCTCCATTTACCTTTAACATTAAGAATCCACCTTTGAAAAAACTCATCAAGCATAACACTCAAACACAAGAGTTTATCAAAAGCAAGAATTCTACATTTGAGCTGATGTAAAGTATGCCCGAGTTCCCTTTCTTAAAAAGGGAAATCTTCATTATTGAAGGTTTGTCAAATACACAACCTAGCTCACACAAATAGATTATGAAACTTCAATAAGAACCTTGAGTCTTCGGGATAGGTACCAAAAACCTCCCCAACACACAAGTACCAAGATCCACCACACTATCGGGGTCAAATGGAAATAGATTCCATGATTCCGGTTTACAATCACAATACTTAGGATCAAAGGTATATATATTTGCACTAGGAAGCACATCATCATAGACATCATCATATGTAAACAAATAGAATAGGAAGGTATCTCTAAAAATAACTTCATCCAAGGATTAAGGGTTTGTACAAGAACTACCTCCCTTTTGAACACTATCCTCTCCAACACATGTACTATCACCCCAATGGAGAAATTTCTATTATCGAAGAATGTGTTATCATACCACAGTGGATTTCCATGTACGGAGTATCCTTCAAAAGGGTTTACCTTTGCAACACTAGGAAAAATCCATAATGCACCTCATCAGTAGTCATGTCATCATCATATAAAAGATTGAATACCGCATGACTATATATCTCAAGATTATGACTCTAATTTAGACACGAACCACCATCGCAAGAATAAAATGAATCACAAGGCAAGTTAAGAAATGATAGAAGTCATTCATTATCATAATCATCAAATAGAGTTAAGGTATCAATCAATAGGTCAAGTCAAGCTCACCAACAAAAGGACTATTACAAATGGGGTTCTTCAAAAGTTCAAAAACAATTCATTGCAAATTTCACCCCTAGGTTCATCCCTTTGTACAACATCACCACATGATAATACAAGTTCACTCAAAGCGCATGTCAACACTAGGTGAACACAAATAGAACTTCCAAAATAAGTCAATTTAGTTATAAATAGGATCAACTAGTGTATGGACACTCTCAATAAGTACATCATTAATGGACAACAATTTATTAGCATTTTTAACACAAAATGACTACTAATTAAGCTCAAATAAAGTTAAGCTACTACTCACATTCATTGGGCTACTAGCCATACCACTATAATTAAAGATAGTGTAAAAATTAGCTTTGTTACCTTTAAGCTCATCAAAAGCATTTGATTCACCGATGTCAAGATTAGAGCACTTTTTCTCTATCGGGAAGATTTTAACTTCCTTATGACTTAGCTCCGATTGAGGCTCTTTATTTGATTTGTCTCCAAGAATACCTACACAAGAGAAACAACTAGAAATAAAATAAGGACTAGACTTAGTTTGTGAAAACTAACTTATTTCACTCCACACATCCTCTCATTTTTAGTCTCTCAAGTTTTTACCAAGAAATACCTTACTCCTCTTAATCTTTTGTCTATCAATTTTATTGGAGTTAGGATAAAGACCTAGGATTGCTTATAAGGGTTTGAGAGCCCTTAGACATTTGGCCTCCACTTGGTTGAACCAGGAGAGGAGGTAGTAAGCTCCAAACTAGGCTCCTTCGTGTCTACCTCATTTAAGCTGATTTGCTTTGTAAGCACCAACACTTCCTTGGGTTCATCTTTGATAACTTACATGGGGGTTGATGGTGGAAAGAGAAGTATTCCTTTCTTTCTCTTGAAGTACTTGTTTTTATCTTGCACCTTAGAGATGTCATGTTCTATGAACCATGGAACCCCAAAACATAGATCACAATCACTCCTTTCCCATATAACACCACACCTTCTGATTGTAATCCCGAAGTGTAATGTGCACCCTTGTTTGTTGGTTCACTCATACTCCACCTACATACCTTGGAGATCCTATAATTGGGACATAATGAAGTCTGAGAAATTTCATCATCTTTTGGGATGTGAGGTTCTATCCCGAGGGGTCATCAAGTATAATATTAAACTTTTGAATAACATTGACATGGACTTTTAATTCAGTCCTCCACCTCTCCATCTCAAAACTATTTTGGAGTCTTACACTCCCTTTCCTAGGATATGAAGTAGCATAAGACAAGGTTGGGGATGTAATCTTGCCACTCCTTTCTCAATAGGACCATTCTTCCTCATAGCTCTCAGGAAATCTTACATAGGATTTAAGAGCCATGATTAATGTCACTTGTACCTATAAACAACACTTAACAAACAATTAGTACAAAATGCCCTTGCTACTCATATTTGAGAAATCTCTTTTACCTTACTAGAGTTTCTCATCCTGAGGTTGATAAAGAACTCATCGTCCTATCAAATCAAAAGTCACTAATCCATTTTGGAGGAATAGAATCTTGTAGACCAAATAAGGACAATTAAGAACAAGAAAACATGATCCAAGAAACTACAACGAAACTAGACAAGAAAATAAAGCTTAAAATAAATTAGCACAAAATGAAAGTGCACACAAACGTCTAGCTATCAACCAAGTACAACAAGTACTAGTTGAAAACTAAACATATGAAACAAAGAAATGAAACTAGAACACATAATCTAACCTAAGGAATGAGATCAAGAGATTGGATGATGGAATTGAGAATATTATCTTTGAGACATGTTTACCAACGCCAAATCTACATTTGACTTAGCCAACACAAATGGCGAGTTGCCCTTTTTTCACTCGGTATTATCCCCATTAATAGAATGCGAAATGTTGAAATTAGTGCACAAACAAAGATGGTATCCCAAATGGCAGTAGCCTCACTAAAAATTAACTAGTATCTACCTTTTTTACAATTCTAGTTGCCGACTAAAATGGTTGTGAGCCAAATGTATAGTCCTTGTATCCAACTTGGACTATTAATGAACATGGATGTCGGCATTTCAAAGCTCTTATACACTCCGTTCACTTCCATTGACCTTGTTTTTATCCTTGATAATATCTTCTCAACCACAAACACTTCTGTAACACTTGATCAAGCTCCTCAAGGATATAACACCAATATTTGAATATCACCACTCAAATCACCATGAACTCTAAGATGAACAAATTTGAAAATCTTCAAATCCTTATAACTTCTTCGATTTAGCTTTGTTTCTTCTAAATTTGAAATTTAAACTCCTTAGTAGATGAGGAACAATACCCAAATACTTAGACTCCTTGATTCTCAACCAATTAAACATCCAAATTTCGAAATCTTGATAGTTTTGAGGCTATGAATATGCACACCTCAAAAATTCATAGCTTACTCCTTCGAACTCTGATTTACATGAAATTTGATATAGGAGATCCTTGTGATAGGTAGATAATTCTCCAATACTTTGCAATGCTCGATTACTACTCATTTTTCCAAAAATTTTACACTTACTTATTTTACCAAAGCTTGAAACTCAACAATGGTGAAATCTCCAAATCAAACTAAATCTTAGATTTCGACTTTAAATCACTAGGAGAATCAATTCCAATTGATGGAAGCTCAATAAAAGACCAATTAAACATAATTGACTCAATTCTTTTTGGAAAATTTTGATGTATCATTATTTTGGATTTTTGATTTATGAACCTAAGATCGATTTGTAGAAATAAATTTGTCCCTATGCCCTGATACAAAGATGATATAGCCTAGGATAAATATATAATAGACTGGTAACACTATTAAATATCAAATTAGCATACGTGAATTATCGACAAAATATACAAATTTGAGATAATTCAAGTAGAATTATGAGAGACAATGAGAGAAGAAAAAGTATCAATGAATCTTCGAATAGGAATAAGAGTGTAGAGACTTGAATCCAATGATCAAAAAAAGAATTTTATCACACAAATAACTGATTCGATATGAACTACAAGATGAAGAATCTAAATCAACAATAAAAATCTACCATAGTAATATAGATTTACACTAGAGACTAAGCTAAAGGGATTCCACCCTTGAAACTATACTATAAGCTTTCAAGCTCTCAATTCATCAAAAATTTAGCATAGAATTCAAATGAGTGTTATTTATACCCCATTAAATACAAGGCACAAATGTGACCCTATTGTACACATAAATGGATCGCCTTTCATGCACTTTAGATCGCCCATTATGGAAGTACCTTATAGTATTATAGCTTGGATCATCAATATTGTTCTGGATAATTTTTTGAGGGTCCTTGCATCATTGACGATGTGTCATTTGGGAAAGAAGAAGGGCGAGTCTCCCTTTGTGTAATGGCATCGCCTAAATGAGTAGAATGCTCCCATTTACTCTGAGTTAGTTTTAAAACCTTCGTTTGCTCAGTTTGGCACTTGAAAACTTCCTTGAAGGGGCTTCCATGTGCTCCCAAGGTGTATTCTTCCAGGAATTGAGGCCATGATGGATAGCACCAGCCAGGGCCGTATCAATAATTCCACTCCTTTTTAATTTTTCATTTTAAAGAAGAAAGTGAAAGTTGATGCATTTAGTTCAAATGGGTCATAATTCCACTCTTTTTTTATTTTGCACTCTGAAAAAGAATGTGAAAATTTGACGTATTTTTTCTTAAAATGTTACCTTAAATATTTTTTTTTTCAAATTAACATAGTTCTCAATCACTAAATTAGATTTCATATGTTTGAATTGTATTTTGACCCAATTTTGTTAGATTTTGGGCTTTTTTTATATGGAACAAAAAGAGGAAATTAAAAAAAAAACAAATATAAGATCATAAATAAAAACATCATAGCAATAGTCTTATAATTATAATAATTTTGATGGATATACAACTGATATATCGCGCTTTAAGTAAAGAAATACAAATACAGTTAGAGATTAGAAGTAAATTTCAGGTACTGAATCAGTTAAAAACCGAAAAGATCTTTATTGCAACCTAAAATCAGGCATCTAATTTGCATTGAATATTCCATTAACAAACAAAAAACTCAAATAACAAATCTTCAAACCAGAAAAATTTTTATTCCAAAATTGAAAAACTATTTATTGAATTGCAAAATATTGCGAAGCAAAAAAATTCATCAGACAAATTAATGCAGAAATTGTCACGCGAAATTAAACAAAATTATAATTGTATAAAACATGAAATTATACAAATAACTAGACATCTGTCAGAAACATGAAACAAATGTATAAAATTCAAATACAAAGATGGTGTATAAAAACATAAATACATTTGGTACAAAAGGTTCAAAACACAGTTGTATAAAATAAAGCATCATATAATTGACACACCAAACATGCAATAACATATAATTACAAATGTCTTCTTAATGGAAGCATAAATATACAATCATAAATGACCTATAAATGAAAAATATAAATATATGATTGGCTAATTGTGAAGATCAAATATATATACAAGAAAATTAAATGAATTTATTCAAGTAAATGCAATACAAATTAATCTAAATCATGAAAGTGAATCAAAAGTATAACACATTTGATTAAAAATAATAAAAAATATCTATAATTTGATATATACCTCTACTCCTTTATCAACATCATCTTCCTTAGGGGATCTATAATGAAAAATACAAAATTGATGTTTTTTCAAGTATTAAAGCAGACCTCCGTAGTATGATGGTGTTTGTTCCATCATTAAAGCAAACCTCCAGCCTATGAACAACTGAAATCGAATAAGAAATAGAAATTTAGGGAGATAGTTAATTGAAATCATGTTTAATATGAAGAAGATTGTAATGGAGAAAATTTGAAAAGTAAGAAAAAGGAAAATTTTGAAATGAAAGTGATAGATAAAAGTGGAGAAAAATAAAAAGGTTGATACTCTTTCAAATGTATTAGAGGAAAATGGATGGACCCATTGAAAATAATGCTACATTTTTCGAGGATGGTAATTTTTTTAACTGTCACTACGAGTCATAATTAAACCATTATTTATATTACTCCATGTAAAATTTTCATTAAATAAAAAAAGAGAAAATTACTTGATTGATGTAGCAATTTCAGTCCACCTGTTATTTTTTATAGTGGTATCTAATTAAAATTATAAACATATAGAAATGTTTATTATTATAGTAGATATACAATATGGACATGTATTTATGTATTTAAAAACTCTAACAGTGAGCACTCAATCAACGAAGACGACAATAGTACCTAAAATACACAAATAACATACATACAATCTATATTTTTAGGTATTGGTTACCCCACACCTATAACATACACTTCATATATATTTTACAGACCCTTTACATATAATTAGTCTCCCATATAGTTGGCCTGCACATATAGCTTGAAAACATATGCATTTAGTACATTTGGTTACATATATAGTTGAGGATGAATCCACCGATAGCCCCTTAAAGTTGGCATCACTTTCAATTAGATACCTCAAGTAAATCTTGTTCATTTTAAGCACACATAATAGAGTTTAACTATGTCATTTTAACATTTTTTCACTAATTTTTCAAAATTTCTAGTGAATGATTAACATATGTTTTCTATGTGGATTTAATAGTTAGTTAAATAGTCCCAACTCATTTTAATTTTTCACATCATTATACACATTTATAAATAAATTAAAGAAAAAAAAAATAAATACAAAACACATGACAATTTACCAGTTAATTGATAACACATGACATTTTTGCTTAATTGATTAAAAAGAAATGGCTACTTTACATAATTATTTTGCAGAAGCACCCCAAATCTCCAATCTGTCATGTGCCGAAAATCAATTTGTGATGGCATCTATATTTCACCCGTAGAAAAGTCTAATCTCGGTGTAGAAAAAGTGAATGTGAGCCGGTACCAAGTACCCAACGGAAAAGGGAAAAGAGATGAAGAGAAGGAATAGAATTAGAACAAAAAAATACACAACTGAGCATGACTCCCTAGAACCTGGTATTGTGGCTGTAGAGCATCTAAATATAGCCCTGTTGGCTTCTTGCACACACACATGGTTTCACAAGTAATATAGTGGCTCTTTTGAGCCGGATATTGAACCCACAGGAACTTGGAATTGTGAATCAGTTTCGTAAATAGTTCTTATGAGGAACTCAATATATATGCAATTGAAAGTAACAATAGACGAAATTGATAGTTTGTATTATTCTAATGTAACTAAGAATATGTAAATGAGACTTGGGATGAAACAATCAAGTATTGTCAATATAAGAAATCGTTCTAGGGTTATGGCATTGTACACATTCATATATAATTTTGATTTTCCATAAACACCATTATCTCTCTAATTGTTGATTCCGTGGTTGAAGTTATGACTAGGGATTGATAGTCCTCTATTCACTATTTATATAATCACACAACTACTTCGATCGACATGTGTTGTGGTGACTTAACATAAACACATTATCATTATCTTTTCGATTTAACCAATTGAGGCACTAAGTACACGATCATGTATTAATTGTAAATTATGTTCGTTATTCTT
>JBDJHY010926938.1:0-14705 GCA_039654485.1 Withania somnifera
CCCCAAAAGCTTTACGACTAGTATTTGGACAATTTTTTACCAGATATGTTTTATCAAAAATATTTCTGGTACTGGATGAATTGGTCATCACGGTTGTGGGAAGTCCATCGTGATAATGAAGTGATGACTTCCCTAATCAATGCGATTGTAATATTCCATTCACATAATCACATAGCCTTGATCCCCCCTTGCCTATCGCAATCACGATCTGTGATTCACACAATCTTTATGCTCCCTTTTTTTTTTATTATTTGTGATCATGACCACCCATCATGTGATTGCTTTGCCTAGAATATTTACTCTACATGATCGCAATCCTACCTTCACACAATCGCAATGCATAGTGGTCTGGTAGTAAATAAACCCCTCCCGCACTCAAAAACTCAGATCATCTTTGTTATATTTATCCCATTCCCCCTTATTCCAGTAGTTTCCTAAGGTGGTGAAATCCCTATTGTTGGAAAAAATTCTTTCCCTAAGTTCCCTCTCTTTGGTAAGTCTCCCTTTCTCGTTTTTCTCTATGGAACTAAAGATTGATTTCCCTTTAATGGATAAAGTTGTTTATGCCCTATTTTCCCTAACTTCTAATTAATTGCAATTGATTTCTGTAGCTCAAAGTTGAATTACACCCAGTGATCAAATTGCATGCTAATTTCGGTATGTAATCCACCCTTTTTAGTTATAATTACATATGCAGTGTTTATTTTGAGGACCTTCCGGTGGTCCATGAGCCACGAAAGGCCATATGTTTCATGAGTTGAGGCCTTCATGCCCATTTTTCGACCTTGTTGACCAACTATAATATGAATCTTATTTCATATTTTGATCTCTGGAATCATAATTTGTTAGTTTCGAATAATTTTTACTATGTTAAGAGATTTTGGCCTATAGTGCATGCATTTTGAGGACCTTCTTTAGTACCCAAGTAGGTTAGGTTTATTTAGTTTCATTAAAGGCTGGCCTATTATTTTTTTCTTATGATGTGGCCAGTAGTGTGAGTTGGTATTTAGGTTGATCGATGCACTCTAGTTGACTTGTGGTTATTTACCTGTTTCTGCGGGCCTGTGAAAGGGGTGTAGAGGGTGAAGGGTTGTTTGTTTGGTTCTTTTCCTAGGTGGGTGGGGGCTACAAACCTCAATGAAGATTTGAATTATCATATGAACAGTGTGGTGAGATGAGCTCTTAGATGGTAGCATTTAGCTAATCTTAGAACTCGTTCATTTCCATTCTCATTATTATTAGCATTGTTGTGTCTATGCCATGTTTAGGCATTGTATATTATACTTTGGCTAATACGATTGGCACTATTGGGCATAGGACCGGTATTCAATTTATATGCATGGTCCTATAGGGTCTAAACCCTAAGATTAGCACTAAAAGGGTACTTATCCAGCACTTGAGTTTAAGGTGCGGTCCTCAGAGGAATGAATCTTGAGTATGGCATGTATGGTGTATAGACCCCAGAGTTTGGTACTAATGTGATACTTCTCTTGCACTCGAGTTTGAGGTGCGATCCTCTGAGGCATGGACCCCAATTATGGAATATGTGTGGCATAGTTATGGGCATAATTCCCTGAGATTTAGAACTAAGAGGGGCATATGGTTTGATAGGTCTTTATTGATATTTACTTTCCTACACCCATGTGTATTATTTTCTATTGTTTGTGTTCATCTGGTTTAAGGGGGATAATGGGTTTTGTTGCGCTGATTGTGCTTACCGGCAGGATGGGGCACCAGGTAGGTTTTGTGAGTTTACTTTTTGTTCCATATTTAGTTGTATTTTACCATTCAATCATTTATTCATGTAGTAGATATAGGTATATACATATGATAAGTTGTGTTTTGGCTTAGTTGGATCACAAGTATGTTCCCTTACTTCATTTTCAAGTTTTCGGATAGTGGTTACTTTTCGTACGTGTCTATCATGTTTTAGTTTCCTGTAGACCTGCACTTTCACTCTGTCAATGGTATTGCACTCTAGTATCCTTATCTTCTACATATCTGTTAGTTTTACAACTTACCTAGTATCTTTTATCTGTATTTCTTCCTCATGTTTAATACTTGTACTTTATTTTAGCCGTTCGACCAATGGTGCCTAATGGGTATCTTTTTTGGTACTCATGCTACACTTCTATACCATTTTCAAGGTGCAGATATAGGCAGGGGTCATCGAAGATGTTGAGATCATACGAAGTAGATACATCTAGTTGCGAATATTATAGTAGGCTTTGCGTTTGATTCGCCATGCTTTTCTTTATTTCCAACCTAATAATTTTATATATAGAAGGCCCTATGTAGTATTAGTTTTGTAGGAGTTGCTTTTTATATGCTATTTTTGGATACTCTTTATAGTAGCTCCATGTGCCACTAACCTTAATTTTTTGGATTTATGTTGTATTTGTATTTCTTCTGCTTTTTCTTTTACATATATCAGCTTATGCTTTTCTTTTATGTTTAATGACTCAAGTATATATAGCCCATTATGCGTAAAGGGTTGGCTCTCAGCTGGCAAGGCAAGGACTAAGGCAGTAGTCAACAACTCCTTTAGCCTCAAAAAGCTAGACTTGCACTTAGTTGGCCACTGGAAGTGTAATATCCTATTTGGTCATTTCTTTTTGTCTACCCTTTCACTGTTTAGAGCCATCTGGTAGTTTCACTAAGTCATTTATAATTTGGTAGGACCGATAGTTCAGAGCCCGGCAATTTATTTTCATATTATCTCAGTTTTCTTTTTTAAAAGTTTCAGTATTGAAATGGTGGAACTTGAGAATAAAATCCTAGTAAACGCACTTGAAATTAAATTTAGATAGTTCCATTAGCTCTATAGTGTAAACATTGGTCTTGGAGGACCTTAGGTTTGTGTCCCAGGGTTTTTGTTTTGTGTTGGATTATTTTGTGGAAATTTAGCTCAACCAAACCACATTTTACAACCTGGGTGTTAGTTTGGTGATCAGAGTGTCGAATTGGAGTTATAAAGATTCCATTAGCTACAAAATTATGGAATTTGGGCTAGTTGAGTCATGGGTACACCTTTGAGGGTTGTCATTGCATTTTTGAGGTTTTGGTTAGAATTTGTGAATTTTGGCCTTAGATATTAACTTGATCAACATTATTCGAAAACAGCCTCATATCCCAATTTTGAATGTGTTGTTTATCTAAAATTTCATTTTAGGAGTGCTTTCATAGTTTACCTGATTTTTTGTTGTCAAAAATGTTTCTAGTGGGAAGTCCATCGTGATCATGACATGATGACTTCCTTTACAACGCGATTGCAATATCCCTTCACATGATCGCATAGCCTTGACCCCTTTGTCTATCACGATCATTATCTGTGATTCACGCAATCGCTATGCACCCTTTCTCTTAATTCTTTGTTATCATGACCACCTATAATATGATTTCTTTGCTTGGAATATTTAATCCATGTGATCACAAACCTACCTCCATGCAATCATGATGTATCATGGTCTGGTAGTATATGAACCCCTCCCCCAAAAACTCAGATCATTTTTCTTCATATTTCTCTGGTCCCCCGCATTCCACTTGTCTCTCTGGGTGGTGAAACCTATATTGTTGAAGGGAATTATTTCCCCATGTTCCCCCTCTTCCTCACTCTCTTTGGTAAGTATCTCTTTCTCATTTTTCTCAATGGAAGTGAAGATTGATTCCCCTTTAATGGATAAAATGGTTATGCCCTATTTTCCCTAATTTTCAATTAATTTCAGTTGATTTTTGGTGCTCAAAGTTGAATTACACCCAGTGATCAAGTTGCATCTTAATTTTAGTATGTAATCTATCCTTTTTAGCTATAATTGCTTGTGGAACTTTTTGCACTTTGATCACACCACTTCCAGGATATTTTGAGGACCTTTTGGTGGTCCAAGATCCTCGAAGGCCATATGTTCCATGAGTTAAGGCCTTTGTTCCCATTTTCTGACACGGTTGGCTAATTGCAATATGAATCTTATTTTCATGGTTTAATTTCTAGAATCATAATTTATTAGTTTTGGATAAGTTCTACTGTGATTAGAGATTCTAGGTTATAGTACATGCATTTTGAGGACCTTCATCAGCACCCAAGTAGGCTAGGTTTATTTACTTTTATTAAAGACTAACCTATTAGTTTTTACTTATGAAATGGCCAACAGTGTGGGTTGGGATTTAGGTTTATCTTTGCACTCTACTTGACTTGTGGTTATTTACCTTTTTCTGGGGGCCTGTGAAAGGGCATAGAGGGTAAAGGGTTATTTTTTCGGTTCCTAGCCTCACTATGTAGGGGACATAGAACTCGAGGAATATTCGAGTTATCATGTGACAAGTATGGTGAGATAAGATCTTAACTGGTGGCCTTTGGTCAATCTTAGACTTTGGTCAATTCCATTCTTGTTAATATTAGCATTGTTGTGGCTATACCATGATCGGGCATTGTATATTATTGGTTTGGCTAATATGTTTGGCACTATTGGGTATAGGACCTTATCTGATTTATAGACATGGTCCTACAGGGCGTAAACCCTGAGATTGGCACTAATTTAGTACTTATCTTGTACTTGAGTTTGAGGTGCAGTCCTTCGAATCATGGACCTCGAGTATGGAATGTGTGGGGCATAGACCCTAGAGTTTGGCACTGGTATAATAGTTCCCATACACTCGAATTTATGGTGCGATCCTTCGAAGCACCGACCCCAATTATAGCATGTGTAGGGAATAGACCCCTGAGTCTGTCACTAATTGGGCTTAGACCCTAGACTTGAGTTAAGGCGCGGTCCCCTAGGGTGTGGAACTAAGAGGGACCCGTGGTTTTATAGGATTTTATTGATATTTACTTTCCTTCACCCCTATGTATTATTTTTTATTATTTGTGTTCATCAGTTTCAAGGGAGAGTCATAGTGGGTTTTGTTGTGCTGTTTGTACTTGCCGGTAGAATGGAGCACCAAGTAGGTTTTGTGAGTTTACTTTCTATTCAACACATCGTTGTATTTTGCCCTTCAATATTGTATTCATGGAGTATATATAGGTGTATACATATGTTTAGTTTGGTCTATCTTAGTTAGATCACAAGTACGTTCCCTTACTTTATTTTTGAGTTTTTGAATAGTGGTTACTTCCCGTATGTGTCTATCATGTAGTAGTTTCCTGTAGACCTGCACTTTCACTCTGTCAATGTTATTGCACTTTGGTATCCTTATCTTCTGCATATCCATTATTTTTACCACTTTCCTACTATCTTTTACCTGTATTTCTTCCTTGCCTTTAATACTTGTACTTTAGTTTAGCCAATCGTCCTATGGTGTCTAATGGGTATCTTGTTTGGTACTCATGCTACACTTATGTACCATTTCATGGTGCAGATACAGGCAGGGGTTATCAGAGATATTGAGATCATGCAAAGTAGATACATCTAGTTGCGGATATTACAGTAAACTTTGTCATTTGATCCTCCATGGTTTCCTTGATTTCTATCTTGAGTTATTTTATATAAAGTAGGCCCTATGTAGTATTACTTTTGTAGGAGTTTCTTTTTATATACATATTTTTGGATATTCTATATAGTAGCTCCATGTGCTATTGACCCAAATTTTTGGGATTTGTGTTGTACATATATTTCTTTTTCTTTTCCTTTTACATATACTAGTTTATGCTTTTCTTTTATGTTTAATGACTCGAGTGTATATATCCCATTATGCATAAAAGGTTGGCCCACATCTGGCAAGGCAAAGACTGAGGCAATAATCAGCAACTCCTTTAGCCTCAAAAAGCTAGACTTGCACTTAGCTGGCCACTGGAAGTGTAATAACCCATTTGGTCATTTCTTGCTTTCCACCCTTCAGTGTTTAAAGCCATCTAGTAGTTTCCCTAAGTCATTTATGATTTTTTGGGACTGGTAGTTCGGAGCTCGACAATTCTTTTTTATTTTATCTCAGTTTCCTTGTTTTGGAGTTTCAATTTTGAAATAGTAGAACTTGAGAATGAAATCCTAGTAAATGAACTCGAAATAAATTTCCAATAGTTCTGTTAGCTCTGTAATGCAGACATTTGTCTTGGATTATTTTGTTAAAATTTTGCTCAACTAACCACAGTTTGCAGCCGGGGTGTTAATTTGGTGATCAGAGCATCATATTGGAGTTATGAAGATTCCATTAGCTCCGAAATGATGAATTTGGGCTAGTTGAGTCATGGGTTTTCCTTTAAGGGTTTTCATTGCATATTTGAGGTTTGTGTTAGAATTTGTAAATTTTAGCCTAAGATGTTGACTTGGTCAACATTCTTCCAAAATAGCCTCATATCCCGATTTTGGATGTGCTATTAATCCAAAATTTCATTTTAGGAGTGCTTTCATAGTTTATTTGTTTGATTTGGACCCCGAACACTTTACGAGTAGTATCCGAGCTTTTTAACCAGATTTCTATTGTCAAAACTATTTTTGGTGCACGATGAATTGCTCATCGTGGTTGTGGGAACTCCATCGTGATCATGACGTGATGACTTCCCTAAGAATGCGATTGCAATATTCCCTTCACACTATCTGTAGCTTTGACCCCCTTTCCTATCACAATCATGATCTGTGATTCACGCAATCGCTATGCACCCTTTTTCTTAATTCTTTGTGATCACGACCACCCATAATATGATTGCTTTGCTTGGAATATTTAATCCATGTGATCGTGATGCATCGTGGTCTGGTAGTATATGAACCCCTCCCCCTCTCGAAAGCTCAGATCATTTCCTTCATATTTCTTTGGTCCCCCTCATTCCAATAGTCTCTTTGAATGGTGAAACCCATATTGTTTAAGGGAATTCTTTCCCCAAGTTCCCCCTCTTCCTCCCTCTCTCTGGTAAGTCTATCTTTCTTGTTTTTCTCTATGAAAGTGAAGGTTGATTTCCCTTTAGTTGATAAAATGGTTGTTGCCCCGTTTCCCCTTAGTTTTAAGTTAATTGTTGTTGATTTTTGGTTCTTGGAATTGAATTAACCAAATGGTCAAGATGCGTCTTAATTTTTGGTGCGTAATCTGTCCTTTTTAACTTTAATGGAGTTTGCAACTCTTTTCACTTTTTATCACTCCATGTCAGAGTTGTTTTGAGGACCCTTTGGAGGTCCTTTTAGGCTCAAAATCAAACCATGCGTTCCTTTAGCTTTGGCCTTCACCAGTATTTTTAGTTTCATTGTTTAGATTGTGGGACCTGCAGGCCTATTTTGGGGCGTCGACTTTGACCTGTTAGATGAAAAAGAATTCCTGTCTTTAGAAGTAAATCCCACTAAACGTCACTTTCAATAATTTCTGATCTCTAGTGGACCTCTCAGTAGGTTTTTCAACCCGGGTCACTAATTGAAATGTAGGTCATATTCTTTATGTTTTAATCCTTAGAATTATAATTTGATTATTTTAGACAATTTTAGTTTCATTCGGAGCTTCGGGCCTATGGTGCGCACATTTAGAGGACTTTCACCGGTGCCCAAGTAGGCTAGGTGTATTTACTTTCATTATAGACTGGGCTATTATTTTATGCTTGTGATGTGGCCAGCAGTGTGGGTTGGGTTTTTGGTTGATTACTGCATTCTAGTTGACTTGTGATTATTTTATCAGTTTTCTAGGACACGTGAAGGAGCATAGATGGTTAAGGGTTGTATGTACGTGTCCTGGACTTACCGCATGAAGACTATTCAAGTTATTGCATGGCGAGTGTTGTGAGATAAACTCTTAGCTAGTGGCCTTTGGCCTATCTTAGACTCTGGTTGCTTCTGTTCTTCCTATTATTAGCACTGTGGTTGCTATGACGTGATTGTGCATTTGTATATTTTTGGATTTTAGGTGGTGTGAACGGTGTTGATAGGGCTTAGACCTTGTATTTATTTTAGAGGCGCGGTCCTCTAGGGAACTGGACCTGAGTATGGAAATAATGAGGCACAAACCCCTGAGATAGGTACTAATGGGGTACTTACCCTACACTCAAGTTTGAGGCACATTCCTCTGAGGTACGGACTCTGAGTATTGCATATGTGGGGCGTAGATCTAGAGTTTGGTACTGATAAGGCTTAGACCCTAGACTTGAGTTGAGGCACAGACCTCTAGAGCGCAGACCCTGAGATTAGTACTGGTAGGGGAATATGTCCCCTATAATTGACACTAAAACAGAGGCCCATGGAATGATAGGAATTTATTCATATTTACTTTCCTACACCCCCATGTTACTTTTGTATTATTTGTGCTCACCGGGCTTAAGGGGGGAGTCACAGTGGGTTTTGTTGTTCTGTTTGTGTGTATCGAAGGGATGGGGTTCCAAGTAGGTTTTTCTTGTTTACTTACTATCCTATACTTGGCTATACTTTACCATTTGATCTTTTATTCATGGTGTATAGATATATATAGGTTTAGTTAGGTCTTTTCTTAGCTATAGAAATAGGTACATTCCCTTATTTCAATTTTGGGTTTTTTGATAGTTGTTACTACCCGTATATGTCTACCTTATTTTAGCTTCCTGTATACCTATACTTACACTCTATTTATGGTATAGCACTCCGACATCATAATTTTTTTGGATTTTCTATTAGTATTACCTCCTTTCTACTATCTTTGACTTGTTTTACTTCCATGCCATTTCTTACTTGTACCTTATTTTAGCCAAGTCGGCCTCTGATACCTACTGGGTACCTCGTTTGGTAATCATGCTACACTTTTGATCTATTTTCATGGTGCATATACCGGTAGGGTTTATCAAAGATGTCGAGGTCATAAGGATTAGATACAGATGGTTGTAGAGATTATGATGAGCTCTTCCATCACAGCTGACTGTAGTTTCCTTCATTTCCAGCCTACTTTATTTTTTTTTCTATTGAAGGCCCTGTGTAGTTTCACTGTTTTAGGAGTTTCTTTGTACATATTTCATATTTTGGATAATCTGTGAAGTAACTTTATGTGCCTTTGACACTAGGTTTTGGGATTTGTGTTGTATATGTATTTCTTTTGCTTCTGCTTTTATATAAATTTGCTTATACTTTTCTTCTATGTTGGATGATTCGAGTGCATATATCCCATTGCGTGTAGCTTCGGGTTGTAGGGTTAGGTTTGACTACTGGAGGCTTCTAGAAGCCATCATGACCCGAATTTTGGGTCGTTACAGAATGATATCAGAGCCTAGGTTCTCTAATCTCTTTGTAATTTAAGAAAGTACCTAGTAGAATCCTACAGATCAGTGCATAGATACCCGCATCTAATCTTCGGGAGGCTACGGGGTGCCTTAGAAAATAGTCTCATCTTCTGAATCCCGTCATGCATTGATATTCGTATCATTTCTAAAAAATTACTTTGGCTTCACTAATTATCTATACCAGAGGATCTTCTGTGGATCGGGACCCTCCCCTAGCCATCCAAAAGTGGGTAGGGGAGGATTATTTGCTAGTCTCTATTTCCCTAGCTATTCCATAGCAGTGGGCACCTCCTACACCACCGTCACAACCTTTTTACCCACCACCTGCCATATTCAGAAACCTGTTGTGGAAGATGTTTTAGATGTTATATAGTACATTAGTAGATAGGCCGCAGTCATCTGCTAAGGGAGTGATGAAGGGTGTACCATATCCCTTAATGTTTGTAGCCCAACAGCACCATCACCAGCACCAGTGATTGTATCATTTTAGGCTACTGCCACTACTTTTGCACCAGCACCCTCTCCTTCTTTACCTGTATTTAAGGTGCAGAAGATACTGGACCATTTTCTATGGATTCCCCCGCCAGGTTCTGGGGAGAACAGGGGCAGGACCCCCACGAGTTCATTATGATATGTAAGGAGTGCCCGTGGATATTGGAGCTATTTTTAATGCAGGGGATGGATTTTACCTTCTATCATCTTGAGGGTGCCTCCATTAAGTGGTGGTGGGTAAGCCCCACTGACTTGGAGAAAATTTAAGGAGGCTTTTATAGCATAGTATGTTCCCAGAAGCATTTCTGAGGTGTTGAGAGCTTAGTTCGAGGGTTTACATCAGTGCTCCATAACAATTTATGTGTATGAGGCTCGTTTTATCTATCATACATACATGCTGGTGGCCTATTATTTTTAGAGGAGGAGAGAATTCATTGGTTTTCTCATAGAATGAGGTTAGGTCTGTGGGGTCAGGTTGAGTTGCCACTAGTTTTACTGAACTCATTTGTGGATGTTGCGATCATGGCCACAGGATGGAGAATTTGGTTCACCAGGCCCAAGGGGGTAGCGAGAAAAGGCTGCACCATTAAGGTAGTTTTTCAGGGTCCAGATTAAGGGGTTATAATTTTAATCGGAGGTCTCTATCTAGCCAATAGTATCAGGCCTCCGGTAGTGGGTCAGCATCCAATCCTCTAAAGGCCAAGTTTCATGTTCACGGGGCCATGCAAGGGATCTCATGGTTAGGCTAGGGATGGGGATACTTTATACGAGTGTAAAGAGTGGGATCATTATTCTAGATACTTCCCTAAGGTTCCTAGAGATCGATGTGCGGAGGGGTGTTTTTAGTATGGAGATCAGGGCCACTTTGCTCGACATTATCAGCAGCATAGGGCCACTCAGGCCGTAATGTCACCTATTCAGCCATTGCAGGAAGTGCCACCGATTAGAGGTGGGCCATTATTTCTTTAGAGAGCTAAGGGAGAAGGCTAGGGGGGTAGAGGTAGAGGTAGAGGTAGGGATTTAAGGGAATAGTAGGATGGGGTCAGCATCAATTTTACGTCATTCTCGACAAGGTAAAGATGAGGTTTCTAATGAGGTTATCACTAGTACTTTGACTGTTCTTGGGTATTCTACATTGACATTATTTAATATGGGTTCTACCTTGTTATATATATCTATTTATTTTGCTTTGCAGTTAGGTGTTGTTAGTGAGCGACTGCCTATACCCTTGAATGTATCTACCTCGGTGGGTGTGGCCTTAGTGGTGGATTGGGTATATAGGTCATGTCTTATGACAATTCAGGGTCACAACACTTGGGTTGACATTATTGAGCTGGATATGCTAGATTTTGATGTGATCTTGGGCATGTAGTTATTATCCTCCTATCATGCATTCCTGAATTATTATACAATGATGACCTTGTTAGTGCATGGTGTACACTTAGTAGTGTGGCGCAGCCTCACTAGCCGTTCGTCGGTTCAAGTCATTTCTTATTATCTAGCCCATAGACTTATTGCTTAAGGTTGCTATGCTTATTTGTCCCATGTTAGAGATGTCACTGTTGATTCCCTTTCCTATGAGTCTGTACCGGTCTTTAGCGAGTTTGTCGATGTTTTTCCTATTGATTTTCCTGGCCTCCCACCAGAGCATGATATAGACTTTTCTATTGTGGTTGAGTCAGCCACCAGCCTATTTCTATCATCTGTATCATATGGACCAACTGAGCTTTATGAGATGAGTATTCTCTAGTGTGTCACCCGTAAGGTGCCCCAGTGTTGTTTTCGAAGATAAAGGATGGCTCTCAACGGATGTGTATCAATTATAGGTAGTTGAACAAGGTAACTATTAATAATAAGCATACCCTAGTGCATATTAATGATTTTTTTGATAGATTTAGGGGTCCACAATGTTCTCTAGGATTGATCTAAGGTCTGGGTACCACTAGTTGAGGATTCGGGCTGAGGTTGTCCTAAAGATAGCTTTTCGAATGAGATATGGGCATTATGAGTTCTTAGTGATGTCATTTGGGTTGACTAATGCCCCTGCATCCTTCATGGACTTGATGACTCGCGTATTCCGACCTTATTTGGACTCCTTCATGATTGTTTTCATAGATGATATATTGGTTTACTCAAGGAGTTAGGTTGAGCACGAGGAGCACCTGAGAGTTGTGTCGCAAACTTTGATGATTGAATGACTCTACATGAAGTTCTCAAAGTATGAGTTTTGGCTAGACTCTATCTCTTTTCTAGTTCATATGGTGTCAGGTGTTGGTGTTAGTATCGACCCGGCTAAGATAGCCACAGTTTATGATTGGCTTTTACCTACTTTCATCATAGAGATTCATAATTTCCTTGGGTTGGATGGATATTATCATCTTTTCTTTTAGGGTTTCTCCTCTATTATAGCCCCATTGACTAGACTAACATAGAAGGATATTCCCTTCCAGTGTTCAGCTGAGTATGAGTCATGCTTTCTTAGGCTAAAGGAGTTACCAGTTGAGGGTCTGATGTTTGTAGTATATTGTGATGCTTCAAGTATCATTTGGATTGTGTTCTTATGCATCAGGTCTATGTTATAGCATATATGACTTAGAGTTGGCGGGGGTAGTTTTTGTGGTTAAAATATAGAGGCACTACTTGTATGGGGTCCATTGCAAGATTTTCACATATAACCTCTTTTTGTAGTAAGTTTTATTTTAAAAGGATTTTTACTTTAGCCAACGAAGATAGGTTGAGATGCTGAAGAACTATGATTTAAGTATTCTCTACCGTCCTGGCAAGGTTAATGTGGTTGTTGATGCCTTGAGTCAAAAGGTGGTAAGTTTGGGTAGCCTAGCTATCGTGTTTGTTTTTGAGAGGCCGTTGGCTCGGGACATTCAGTTCTTGGTCAACATGATGGTTAGATTGGATATTTTAGTACCAAATTGGATTATTACCCATATTGATTCCAAATTGTCTTTATTTGATAAGATTCGATAGTGCCAATGCGAGGACCCATGTCTAGTTCAGTTGGGAGAGCGGATACAGTCAGGTGATTTTAGTTGGGCTATGGTAGATTATGATGGTGTGTTGTGGGTTCATGTCCACCTTTCCATTCTTAATGTTGGTAATCTGATAAAGACTTTATTGTGTGAGGCTCACTACTACTGTATTCCATTTATCCGGGTATCGCGAGGATGTACCATGATTTGAGGCAGCATTACTGGTGGTGAGGTATGTGGAGGTTTATAGCATCCATCATGTCTTGGTGTTTGAACTATTAGTAGGTGATATTCGAGCACTGGGGACCGAGCGGTGAGATACAGAGGATCCCTGCATCCATGAGGGGAAATAAAAACGTATCACTATAGACTTCATCAGCAACATTTCTCGCATTTATAGGGGTGTCATCATGGGTCGATTGACCAAATCATCTCACTTCTTGCCGACACATTCTTCTTGGGAAATAAATACATAATTGAGTTGTATGCCTGTAAGGCTGCTAGCATTCATGGTGTGCTAGTGTCTATCTTGTCTGATCAGGGCAGATAGTTTACCTCGTGGTTTTAGAGGCGATTCAGAGAGATTTGGGTACCGAGGTTTATTTGAGTACAACTTTCCACCCGCAAACTGATGGGTAGTCCTAGAGGACCATTGAGGTGATTTTGGACTTGTTGTAGGCCTATGTTTTTTACATTAGAGGTAATTGGGATAGGCAGTTGTCCTTAGTAGAGTTCTCGTATAATAAAAACTACAACTCCAGTATTCAAATGACAATATTTGAGGCTTTATGTAGCAGGCAAGAGATCGCCCATTGGTTGGTTTTGTGATGGGGGTATCGACTCTAGAGTTCTGATTGGATCTGTGATGCTATAGATCAAGTTAGACTTATTTAGAATAGGCTTCGGGCAGCGCAAAGTTGGTAGAAGTCCTACATGGATAGTAGGTTTTAGCCCCTCTTGTTCAGTGATGGCGACTTGGTCTTTCTTTGGGTTTCGCCCATGAAGGGATTTATGAGTTTTGGTATACAGGGAAAGCTTAGTCCTCGATTTATTGGGCTTTATGAGATCTTACAGAAGGTTGGGGAGGTTACCTACAGACTTGCATTACCGCCAGAGTTAGTTGTAGTTCAGCAAGTTTTCTATGTATCCATGCTCTGCCGTTATGTACTGAACCCGTCCCATGTACTTCACCAAGAGTCCATGCAGATTAATGAAACCTTGACTTATATTGAGGAGCTTGAGTCTATTATAGAGAGGGATATGAGACAACTCAGGTCTAGGGAGATTATGGTAGTGAAGGTTCATTGGGCGCATCGACTAGTTGCGGAGGCTACCTTGGAGATAGAGCGTGATATGCAGGCCCAATATCCACATTTGTTTGAGCCTTTAGGTACTACTCTTTCTTTGACTTTCGAGGATGAAAGTCATATTTAGTGGTGGATGTTATAATGACATGTTTGGTCATTTACTTTTTTTTCTTTTTCTGTGTTTAGACCCGTCTAGTAGTTTCCCCAAGTCATTTATAATTTTCTGGGACCGGTAGTTCATTTTCCTTGCAGCTCATTTGCAGGCTATCTCAATTTCCATGTTTTGAAGTTTTAGTTTTAGGAAGGCGTAACTCGAGAGTGAATTTGTAGTAAACGTGCTCTAAATTGAATTCCTACAATACTGTAAGCTTCAGAATGCAGACTTGGGTCTAGGTAAACCTAAAGTTCATTTCCTAGGGTTTTAACTTCATATTTTGGGGTTTTTATTTTGAGTTTGAGATTTTGTATGCAAATTCAGTTCAGCGAAAGCTCATTTTAGAGCCTAGGTTGTCATTTTGGTGATCAGAGCGTTAGATTGGAACTCAGCTATTCCATCAGCTCAGGAATGTTGACTTTAGTCTAGCTGGTCATTGGTTCTCTTCCCGATGTTGTCATTGCATTTTTTTATGGTATGGGTTGGAATTTGTGATTTTGTCCTGAAGTGTTAACTTGGCCAACATTCTTTCAAAAGGGCCTTGTATCTTGAATTTGACTGCACCATTGAGTTTGGAATGTCTTTTCGAGTGTGCGTGCGTAGTTTATTTGTATAATTTG
>JBDJHY010927047.1:0-14704 GCA_039654485.1 Withania somnifera
TTTTAGGATGAAATAACACTTTTTCAACAAAGGACCCTATCCCCTCCTCCATCCCCTTAGATACAATTGCACTGCTAATAGGAAGTAATCGGTACAATGGAGGAATCGGCTTTGGCAAACCGCGATTATTCATCTTCTTATTGAATTCCATCTCAACCTCTTTTGTTGACTTATATCCAAAAATATACTTGAAGCATTGGGGGTGCCTTTTGGTTTAATAATCCCATCATGTTCTTTCCTAGTCCTACACCTAGTCCAAAACCACTTCACAACATATCAAACGCTATCCTTTTTTTTTACTGAGGGCATCGGAGTCGAAAGACTTTTGTCTTCACATGTGGCATGTACTACCTCGGTGGTGTAGAATTCAATTCCTTTATGAGATTCTATGATCATAAGAACTATTCCTTTAGGATGACCGAGGTGACTATTCTCTCCTTGATTGGTTACTTCCTAACCTCCCATATAAATTTCATTAGCTAATGTAAACAGTGGCATGGATCCAAGGTCATTGTAGTAGAAAATTATAATTGGGATTAATATCCTTCACTTGGAATTGACTTGAAGATTAGCGAGTTCCAACTGAAATATGAGACTGACCTCACCTAGAGTACCTCTCTATCTATTGTTAAGACCTCGAACATTCATGTGGCTCTATTTGATCTTCTTGATTTCACAATTAAGTTGCTTCAGCATAGACCAAGGGAAAATGTTTAAGTTGACTTATCATTAATGAGCACCCTAGTATTATCTGATCTTTGAATTATATAGCGGCAAGTAGAGCTTTGTTATGAATTACTCCTTCAAATGGCAATTCATTATCGCTGAAGAAGATTTCGTGACTCCCAAACACCTTACATACCACGGCGTCCAAGTAACCACCATTAGTATTATTGGGCATATACTTTTCATCTAAGACCTTAAGGAGAGCTTATCGGTGGTATTGGGAACTCTTCAAGCGTGCAAGTATTGAAATTTGAGCTTGTGTTTTCTCGAGGAGTTTCTTGATGAAATAGTCTTTTGGTTGTATTTTCCTCCGAAACATTCGGCCTTACCCTCAATTCTCATTGTTTTTGGTTGGTCCTTCTTGTAGGCATCATATTCTAATTCATCTAGTGTATAGAATCTTCCATAGCAAGTAATGTCGTGAGTGACAAAAATTTCAACAATGAATTCTTTTTGCGCTGGGACCAAGGCCAATATTTGGTGAGGCACCATGGAAACCACAAACTTGGGCTATTTATCAATTTTCAAGGCTACTGCAGCGTTGGACACTTCTTCCACTTTGATTAACCCTTCGGTTTCCTCTTTCACAATGTTCTTATTAATGAATTACTCGTTTTTAGTCTCTATCATGTTCACACTGGCTTCTCCATAATTTGGGAGAGGATTGTCGGTAACATTTGACGCGATATGGAGACTGATCACTTATTTTTCAATATACTCCTGTATCTTATGATTCAAATAGGGCCAGTCCTCTGTTTCATGTCATATGCTGCTAGAATAGTAATCATATCAGAAATCATCTTAATAGAAACGAATATCAATGTTAATTATCTGAGCTGGGAGAAGTTTGATGAGTCTAGCAACTTTTATTCTTTCTAGCAACTGAGTCCTACTTTCTTCTAATGAGGTAAAGGTACTTGGAAACTTTCTTTTGAAGTTTGGTCATGAGATATTGGTATTTTTTTGATTATCCTAGGGTTGTTACTAGTGATTGGAGTTTTATGGCGCATTTTGGTAGGTTAGTACATTTGAATTATTCTGATAGTTTGGCATGGTATTCTGGTATGGAGGATGGACATTTGGATACTTATTTGCTAAGTTTTCTTGGACGAATAACTCAGTGTAATAACCAGCGAGTTAGACTGGGTAAATAATACTGGCTGGGAGAGCTAGGTAACGCTATTGTAGGAGGTATCACTATGGCTTTCTCTAAACTAGGGCGCATCGATATCCTAATCTTGGAGCTTAGGTAAGGTGAATTAGTTGATACTTCCTCCCTCTTCTTTCTTGAGACCATAATTGATCTCGATATTTGAATAATTTTACCTATTCAGATTCCTTCTTCCCTATTTTCACCAATTCTTACCAAATGTATGAGCTGGCTTGAATGGCTGATATCATCTTGTTATACTACTCTAGCTCTTGATCTTTCATTAAAATGGCTACTATACATTACCCATACATGGGCGGTTGAACTCTCACCATTTATTTTCTCCATCTATAGGCATAATCTCAAAAGTATTTTTTGGTCTTCTTATGGATACAATCTAGAGAGTATTTTTCAAGGATCACCTCACTGTTGTGTGAAAATATTTTCACGAAGTCATTAGCCATAGATTTCTATCTTGTCTACTTGTTAAGACCTTGAATAGTAGATCACTCCAATGCTTTTCCACTTAGGCTGCATCTAGATAGCTTCACCCAGTACCTATAGCTTCTTAAATGTTTGGTGGGATTTACAATGCCATTGTAGACCTCAAATTTATGAATTTTGAAACCTTCTGGAATGTAAAGACTTGGATGCATGCATAGATCAATAACACAAACCCAGTTTATTTAAGAGTGTTCTTTATTTTCTTGACGTTGGATATCTCCTTCTTTATCAAAATAATTTCCTTATCTCATTGGTTGTCTAAAGTTCTCCGATCTTAGTCCTCCTCAAATTTCTGAGGTACAGGGTAAGGTTCAGGAATTGTGGTAGCATGAAAGGTAGTAAGGAGTTGTGCTTGGATTTTTAAATTGGGATATTCTGAGCTAGGCTTGGGTAAGAAGGTTTGAGACTATGTAAGTGTGTTCACTTGGGTTAAAAATGAATGGGATATTATGAGAATTAATGGTGCCAGTTTGGTTGTTTTAGGGAGATGGTAAAGGGTTCTAAGGATAGCATACTCCTAGATTGATCTCTCATTTAGTATGTGGGGTATGAGGAGCCCAGACTTAGTAGGATGAACCGACATGCTGGTAAATATTGTTGGAAGGTTTTTCGGTGTTCAAAGAAGGAACTTGGAGCAGAGGCCCTTATGTACCTCCAAGTGGTACATTGTCCGTAGCGGCTAAATTATCCACTTCCCTTGCTTTGCATCCTTTTCCTGCCATTCCAATCTTTGGGTTAAATTAGAGATAATTTGATTCTAATTACTTATCAGATCATCAATGCCAATGATTTCACTTATACAGTTTCCTCATTGATACCAACCATTTATCACTCATCAACTGACGACTCTGGTTTCGAGGGGAACTTTGGTGTGATTTTGATATAGTAAAGTATTGGTGGTCTGCTAAGTCTTCGACACAGACTAGCTCAACTGTCCCTATTGCATAAAAAAAGCTCAAAACTCAAATCTTTTTAGATTATTTATAACATAATGCTTAATGTCGAACACATATAGATAATTCTTTGCCATTACCGAACTGTTGTTCTAGTATTTGGGAAATTTAGACCTAGAAAGCAAAAATGTGATCACTTTTGGATAATATGTGAAGGGAATAAAAGATTTTTCATGGTAGGTGTCAGAACATAAGGATTTTTGCATATCTTGTGGGAGGAATTCAAGCCCAACGTAGTTCAAGAGTGCAAGGATGGACATAACTCAGTTTTCATTAATTCAGAGTGTATTGTTGCAGAAAAGTAAAGACAGGATTCTTGATACATTTAAATTTTTTTGGAAATAAACTAGACTCTATTTCTTATGTTTACATTTTCCTCAAGGCCAATCCAGTGGAAACTCCAGTATGATCCTTCATTCATTTATTAGCTTTTCCATAAGGGTGAGAAATATGAGACAATGTTTTATAACATACCTCCTAACCCTTCATGGTGTAGGCAAATTTATTGACCTTGGCTCTATATGGATGACATGGGTCCTTCTTTCCTCTCAGTTGGTTTGATGATTCTAGCATCAATAAGTATGAAATAGATGCTCAAGTATGAGTCTCGAAAAACTGCAATGTGGTATTCATACATTATAGAGTACTGTGTGAAGAGTATCCTAGGTGCTACTTATTCACATTTATGCTCTATGATGGAACCCCATATATTGTTTAGCCTTCAATTATTTACTAAGGTTTTCAATCAAGCTCTCAAAACTGCACAATTATTGAGAAGGTGACCCTTTCAAGGGATGCTAAGTGCATTTCTTGTGAGCATCTTTTGGAAGACATGGCTATCCTTTAGTACAATTTGGGCTTATCTTCTTTGTTTCCATCAACACTTTGAAAAAATAAAAACATAGGACAATTCTGGTATTTCAGTCATGATGATAATGAGCCTAGAGAGATCCAATTACTTCTTGGCCTAATCTAGGTTGGCATAATTTCCTTATTCTTGAGTTTATCCCAATTGATTAAGGTAGTAGGTCCAAATACCAAATTTTCTCCAGTAGATTCTGTGTCTTGAGCTTCCTTTGAGGTTATTTTAATTCCCTGGTTATACACATCTTCTTTCACTTGTTTGAGTCTCTTTAGTACTTTCATCACTCAGAAATTTATGACGACTAGTTCTTATTAATTATTATCCATTTATATTTTCATTTACCATACTATAGCTTATTCGGCTTGCCTAATCATCTCTTCTTTTCTTAATCTTCTTCCTAACTTTCTTAAACTTCTTGTTGAGTTCCTCTCTTTTATGTTCAATATGGTTCAATATCCATTCTGAGTTAGTGTCCATAAAAGAGAAGGAAATAGTATTAGAAATACTCCATACTTGTTTTGAGAAACTTAAGAGACTTATTATTATTTGGTCGGATTTTAATTTAGAGCAGGTGATGGTAACATATCGATCTATCAATGTCTAGAACATCCAATTACATTGTAAATAAGTAAATATAACATATAATATAATAAAAGTGCTTTGATTATGCCCAAGGTTCTGGCCTAATGAGGTGAGTAGTTTTGTTTTATTTATTTTATCATTGGGATATTGTTAATTACAAGATAGACCTATGAAGGGGAAAATAAAGGAACAAGCCTATAAAAAATCATGAAAAATAAAACAATCTCTCGTAGGGTGAAAAAATAATCCAAAAAAGAGGTTAGAAAACACATACAAAAGGCCCTTGCAATAGTGAAGTAAATACTCCCACACAAGGGTAAAGGAATCAAACACTACTACTGACCTCATCACAGTATGCCCTTTGGATCTATCGCCCTCTAGCCAAATATGATAAAGTTCATGAATAGATAGCTCCCTACCAACCAGGCCCGAACTTCCTCTGATAAGGAGTTAAGATCAATGTATATCTGTCCATACGACTATCCAACTGAACAAAACATTCTCTAATATCCCTTGACTCATCTTCTACGTGTTTTAACCTTTTCTGTTGGTCATCTTATCTTCAGTGTGATAATGAGTTTTCTTCTTCTTCAGAAACTCATTCTTATTTGGTAGTGTGATGCTCTCAACTTGAATGTCAAGTATCATGCTCTTTATTAATGAGTCCTTATAACTGCCATCAACCTCTGTCTGAAGTAAATTTTTAACATACTCTCCTCCAACCCTTTTCTTCCTCCAATCCTGAATAATGAACCATTTGGGGGGTTTATTCTTCCTTTTCATCAGTCATGAATTATATCAAGTCCATCATTTTAGGAATGCCTTGAAAGATCCCAAATTTTGTAAGGACACGAAGAGCCACATATGGATGAGTTTCCCTGATACCCACGAACAAAAAAAAGGTAGATCTTTTCCTTTGATTATACAGACAGTAGCTTGCACTCAGGAGGTGACCACTATACATCTCCATCCTTGAAGTCTCCTAGATGTCAAAACCAGAAAGTCTAACTTTCATTGACTTTGTACCTATTTTTGGCCAACCAAATAGTTTGGGGGGAGAAATGGTTGAAGAAGCTTGTGTGATCCATATTGCGAGGAGTATATTTTTTTGAACATATACTTCACCAACCACCATTGCATCAACAAATTACATCCTTGAAAAAAATCTCTTTCCTCTCTCACATTTCCCTAAGGCTCAATACAAATCATCTATGATGATTGGGGCCAAAGTGTAGTACTAAGTGGATGAACCATATTGTATCCCATAGAAAGGGATGTGGGCGACCATACAATGCAGGGATGGACAAGATGTTTTCAACTCTGAGGAAATATCAGGGTTCCTAAAAAATTGACCACAAAGGTGAATAATCTATGATTTTTCCATTCTTTCTCTCTCAAAAATTCTATTCGGTAATAGTATTCCTCTCTCAATCCTAGCCCATCATCTTAGTCTAAGAGAAATCCCTCTATAAATTTTCTCTCTTTCCCACTCTTATAGGACTAATATATTATTAATTGACTTTTTTTTATAGTGATGACACATGTTGACACTCTCATAGGCTCTACCCAATTCTTCCAAAGTGTGGTTAGTTCCACTTCCCCGAATCTGAATACCATAATTCTATCATCCCAAGACCTAACCAATACCACGATTAGATAGGGCCAAGGTTGCATATATATAAGATATGAAAAGTACCCTATATGTGTCTTGACCAACTCTCTTTCAGTTGTTAACATATTAAACCACAAGGCTTTGAGAAATGTATCGGGTTTCAGCACCATATGGACTGGTGCTATGAGCAGAGGCATCGTATAGATAGATAAAAAGGATCAACACATTTATTAGATGATAAAATTTTCTATAGGAAAATTATTCTCCAAATAACACATATTATGTGGATCTGAGACGCTTGAAAAAGTCAGTTGGGTTAAGTTCGGTTTAGTAATGGATTGGCATCCTTCCCGATGCCTATCTATCCTAGGATAATAATTTGAACATGGGTTTTGGTTTTTTCTATCATAGGTATCTTAAGAGAGTCTTATGAATTGACCCAGTACTTAGACAGAAAATCTAGGCTGGACTTTGATAATCATTGGCCGCAATGCTAACCAATAGCCTCATCGTACAGTCTGAAAAAAGGATTTCTTCCAGAGCGGATGACCGCATGAGCATACCATTTTGTTAGGAAGTAATGTAATAAAGGTTCAATTAGCCAGACTACACCATGAGAAATATTAAATTATAGAAAAATAAAGACTGAATATAGTCAGATAGTAAAAAGCACATAGTCAACATAAATCAATTATGGATGGAATCTTAGTGTAGTTCCTAGTAGAGTCACCAAAACTTAATATTTTTGAAACAATTTGAATGTAACACAGAGTAGCCACACAATATTTTTTATGAAATTAAGAAATTTTATTAGTTTAAACCTCACATTCTGAAAAGAGGAACAAAGTTCAAAGTTTAAAGATATTTGGGTAAGGATTCGGCAATGTCCTGAGGAAAGGTTTTAACGCACCTCGAGAATACTCAAATTTGGTTATTCCTATTGTGATTTGAAAAAAATGGTGTGTTATAGACCATCTTAAAAATATTCTTTTGGATAAAAAATTTTAGCAATAAGTGAATCTCAATGTTATTCTCTAAAGCATACTCTAATAGTTTTCAACGAAAAGTACATTTCTAAATCCTGTCATATTTTATTCTACGAATGCCTTTTAATGTTTTTGAAAGATCAATCTTATTAAAATGAAATCGAATTTTTAATTTCTTATGGACCTAATTATTTACCTAATGACAAGAAATAACAAAAATATATAACTTAAATATAATCATTATTTATTTGATAAATATGAAGAGATTACACTTAATTTCACACAAACATAGAAAAAACAAATTTAAGAGAATACAAAAGAAGGAAAAAGAAACTTTAACTCCAATTTGGTTTAGTCCAATCATCCATCATTGGCCCATAACCCATAATCTCATGAAAGGAATACTAGGTTTATACATGCAAAGAAAGAAAAGAAATTAAGGGTTGATAATAAATAAGTAATACAAATAAATAAATAAATAAATAAATAAATAAATAAATAGAAACAACAACATACCCAATATATTCCCACAAAGTGGAGTCTTGAAGGGTAGAATGTACTCAATTCATACAACTATCTAAGAGTGAGGTAGAGAGGTTATATCCGAAAGACCCTCGGCTCAAGAAAATATAATCTAAAATAGGCATAATATATTGGAAAGGAATAATGCAAATTCAAAAAAAATATAACCACAGATTCAAGTTATTAAGTAATAGTACGCTGAAGCTATAAGAAGTAACAACTTCCCCATAACTCTTGGAGTCGGACAATAATAATAGGCTACTATGACTCCTAAGACGGACAACACATACATACCTACCAACAAAACATAACCCAACCATCTATCTTTCTACCTTAATACTCATCCTCCATACCTTCTTATTTAAGACTATGTCCTCGGTAAGCCTTAACCTTTTCAAGCTCTGCATAATCACCTCTCTCTAATATTTTTTCAATCTACCTGTTACACTCTTAAAACCTTCTATTGTCAACCTATCACACCTCCATACTGGGTGTTCCTCCTAAGCACATGCCCAAACCATCTAAGTATAGCCTCCCACAACTTATCTTCTACTGCAATTACACCTACCATGTCTATAATAACCTCATTCTAGATCTTTTCATAAATAGTTAACCCACACATCCAATGTAACATCCTTATCTCCTCCACCTTTAATTTATGAAGTGTGAATTTCTTAACTAGCCAGCACTCTGGTCCATACAACATAGTTGGTCTAACCGACACTCTATAAAACTTTTCTTTTAGTTTAAGAGGCCCTTTTCTTATCATCAAAACCACAGATGTAAGTCTTTATTTCATCCATGTGGTGCTAAAACAATGGGAAATGTCCTTATCTATCTCACTATTACCCTGGATCATAGACCCTAAATATATGAAGCTATCTTTCTTACAAATATACTGGGTATCCATCTTCACTATTACATCATCCTCCTCCTCAACTTCACTAAACATACACTCTAAATACTCTGTCTTAGACCTGTTGAATCTAAGCCCTTTTAACTTAAGTGTTTCTCTCTAAAAAGTCCAACCTAGTATATACTCCTTCGTGGGTTCATCCATCAAGACTACACCATCCACAAACAACATATATCAAGGTAATTCTACTTAAACTCCTTATATTAAAACATCCATAACCAGGTAAAATAAAATGGGTTAAGAGTTGATCCCTAGTGCAACCCCATGACAACATTGAAATGATCTGAGTCTCCTACCACTATTCTTACAAGTGTCTTGGCTCCATGGTAAATATCCTTAACCACCATAATGTATGCCATAAGAACACCTCTATCCTCCAAGAACCTGTACAAAATCATGTTAGGAACTTTATCATACGACATTTCCAAATCAATGCACACAATGTGTAAGTCCTTCCTTTCCTTATACTATTGTACGATCTCCTTACCAAATGAATTGATTTTATAGTCCAGCGTTCTGACATAAATCCAAACTAATTCTCGAAAAGAGTCAAAATCTTCCTCATCCTCAACTCAACTACCCTTTTCCTTACCTGCATCGTGTGACATAATAACTTGATACCATTATAGTTAATGCAATTTTTGATATCACCTTTATTCTTGTACAAAGGGATCATTGTACTCCATCTCCAAGATTCAGGCACCTTCGTCATCTTGAAAATGATGTTAAACAACTTAGTCAGCCAAACAATACCCACCCCGCCAGAGATTTTCCAAACATCCATTGAATTCTCATATGTCCCAGACACTCTACCCTTATGAATCCTATGAATTACACTCTTAACCTCTTCAACCATAATGCACCTACAATAACGATAATTGTGACAACTCTCTAAGCCTCGAACTCCCCTAGCACCATGTCAGTATTTCCCATATCATTCATGAGCTTATGGAAGTATGATTACTATCCCTTCTTAATGAGAGACTCATCTACCCAAACATTACCATCCTCTCCCTTTATGCATTTAACTTGGTTCAGGTCCCAAGTACTCCACCCCCTTGCCTTACCAAAACATTCCTCTTATGAAGAATTAAAATAAAATGAGTAAATGTACTTTAGTATTTATGAGCTTAGAGATTAGCCTTATGATAGTCTATTTGAGAAATATCAATAAGAGAAAAACTAAATAATGCATGTTGATCAACTTATTTCATGGAATTGGGATTGTTTGGTTTAGAAAGCCACAACTCCAAACAGATAGGCAAGCAATATGCATATAAAATATGTAAACACATTATTTAGAATATTATTTAACCTTAATTAGCATAACCATAGCCATCTAGATGAAGTGATACTAACCCTTTACAAATAACAGGTAGATTATAGGACCATTCCTTGATTTAGTCTCAGTCTAGGGATGGAAGATGTATAGACAATATACAAGGATTAAGCATAGTTAGCATGTATCAAAAGAGAAGACAACAGGTTTCACAAAAGACCATATAAGCTTATCTCAAAGGAGAAACAATGTCACGCCCTTAAAATCGAAGGTGATGGCACCTGTCTTCCTAATCCGACAGGTTATCCTAATTCACGTATAACTAAGGTAAATAATCAAATAAAAGATACAGAAATTAGAATTCATAATTATAAAATGCAGAAGTGTTCTATTAATCCCAAAGGTGTAACTTTACATAGCCACTAAATTTGAAGTCTTAAGTTTTTGAATATCTCTAATAAATAAAGATATAAAAAGTATAGCTATGAGATATTCGATGTCTGCTGATGAATGGGAAGCTACTGCAAAATATTTCGGATGAAGACTAACTAGTATAAGAAGTGATCAGTGAAGCTTGGCCCTAAACCTGCACAAACTTTTAGAAAAATCAAGAGTGTGTACAAAACAATGGTCCTCAACATCGTCCTCAACTTGATAACTATAAAGAGAAAACAACTCCTAATATCCTAACCGGTCTTCCAAATACAACAAATTGCAAACAGTTAAATACAACATTCCAACAAAATTTTCTAATCATACAACATCCCTAACATCATCTACCAATTTCAATGTTATACATAATCTCTAGTTATTTCCCCTTTTATCTAATACCACCATTAAGATGTCAATCAAGTATTTATAAGCTCAAGTCCTCTACAAATTCTCATTATGATCAAGTATAAGCAGAACTAATGTTATGAATAGGTTACCAAAACAATTATCGCAGAGTGGGCCAATTACCACATTTAAAGTCACAGATGGAAATAAGTGAGTAAGTTACCACAATTATGAGAAAAACATCATCAATGTGAACAAGTTACCATACTTACCTTAATAAATTGCTTGGGCAAGAAATTTACCACACTTAATTGATAGATTCTATAGTGTGAATGAGATACCACACTTGTAATAATCTTGATATAGTGTGAACAAGTTACAATACTTCCTAAAAAAACAATAATGTGAACAAGTTACCACATTTAGGCCAAAAATAACAACAAGTTGAACAAGTTACCACACATCAAAAAATATTAAGGCCACTTAACAATTTCAACAAGCATTATTCCATATCAATGAGGTAGATCATGATATTTAGCATCATCTAATATAATGAGATAGTATGGCCTTATTCCATAATTCAAGCCTAATCTAACCCAACAAGTGACCACTTCCCATTACAAGGTTGCCAGTAGTCTATCAAGGGAAATTTCCCAATCAAATATATACAATTAAACCCTGAATTCTACACCAAGGCACCCTATTAACCATACATGACTCAATCCAACAATTCATAGCACAATCAAGTATACATGTAAACCAACAACTTCATCATGTATTCACATCATTTTAATTATCCCAACTCTAGTCTCCACATGATAGATGATAGTAATCCCAAGTCATCCCAAAGACAAAGCAATTAGAAACTAATTGTTAACAATTTATAGAAAACCTCCAAACCTCAATTTACCATAATTTTGAAGAACTGTGTTATTCAAGAGCTTTTTCCTTTCGATGGCTTCCAACCATGCACAATCTAGTGACCAAATAATAATTACAAGAAAATATTCACTAATCAACACTAAATCTCAATTAATCAAGGTTCATGAAAAAATTAACCCCGAGCCCAGAGAGTCAAGAGCAATTTTTATAGTAAAATAATATCACCTAATAACAAGGGATGCTAATATTATGTTTAATCGAATACCCATTCCATTTCATTATTAAAATCACAAGTTTTCATCATTTTCAAGTTCAATATTTAACTCACTATTTTAGGCCTCATAACCATGAAATTTCTATGTGAAATTAGGTTAAAGTGACTTAAAACTGATGGAAATAGGCTTAGGATACTTTCCGAATTAATTATCTTTGAAAATCTTGATTAAACCTTACCAAAATAGGGTTTTGAGAGATTTTGCATTGAGAAAATAAGTTAAAACGCATTATGTTTCTATCTTATATCGTATAGTGGTCTCATCACATTCACCACGTTCGTGGTGAACTCTCCATGATCATAGAGATCAAAGTCAAACAGGCATCGCGAATGCGGTCAATACATAACGAATACGATGCAAAAGGGAGTCTTACTCATCGCGAAGTTGACTTCCATGTCACGAATGTGATAAAGAAAAATAGTACCCTCAACAAATGCTACCTTTATGTCACAAACGCATAGAAGACCTTCATGGAAAATAACAAACAACAACGACAGTTAATATTTTAGGCAAAATGGATTCAACAAGTCCCTTGAGATTCATTTAGAATCCCGTGAAAACAAACCACTTATGCAAACGTACTATTTTAATTTTCTAGAATCAACATAACCATCAAATCATATGTATGAGGTCTCCTTGATTTGATACTCATTAAGGGACCATTTTAACTAAAAGTACTAAAATTACCCTTCGAGGCATATTGGAAATATAAAAGACCACATTCTAGGAAAAAATCCACCTCCCAAATCCAACGGAACCATCGGATTTTTGATTTGAGCACTCTAAGGAAAAACATTGACCCAAATCAACCAATTAACTTAAAACTTTAAATTTACCCCATTTAAATTCTCAAACTTAACGTACATGGTCCAAAATAGTGAGAATGTAACTAGACCAAAATTAGCATTCCGGAGCTAATGGAATTGATGTATTTATGATACGAGGTCTCGAACTCTATATGACCCCTATAGTTCCTCATTTGAACTTAAAAGCTCAAATTTCTCAAAATTTCATATCAAATCACATCCCGCTCTAGAATCAAACATGGAATCATGATTAGTTTAATATAAAATATTACGGGATGGGAGAAACACTCAAAATACACAGGAAGTAAAAAATAACCTTTTGGGTCATTACAAAAAGACAATATTTTTCACAATCCATATGAATTAAACTTAAGATGAGAAGGGAAACATACAACACAATTATAAAAAAGTAACATCAACTTAGTTCACAGATAAAAAAAGAAAAAGATTATGTGATTATGTGTTGCAAGATCAACTCCACACATAATAGAAAAAGAGAAGCCTACAATAGTACTATATGTAAAATAAGCTTAGCAAAGAGGGAATAGAAAAGAGGAACAAGAGGTGAATAGAAGATTTATACAAAAGGGATGAACTTAATGAAATGGGAGAATGGGAAAGCACGAAAAAGGTTTTCAGTAATCTCAAAATAGAGGGAGAAGAAGAAGTAGAAAAGAGGTAGGAACAGGCATCCAGTGCATAAGAGAGAAAGGAAACAAGTAGAAGACTTACAGAAATAACATGATATCAGTACAAAGTTAAAAGGAATAGATAACATGTTTATAAAGCAATAACATAAGATTAATTATAAAAGAAGAAGAGAAGGTAGTAATTTAGTGAACAACAATCAGGAACTGAAGGAAACGAATCTATCATTTAGCAAGAAATATGGTGCAGAATTTTAAATTTAAGGTAAATAAAGAGATAGATATATAATAAATTTGTCATATAGAAATCAATTAATCATTGGTGACAACCAAGAATAATCACATTCAAGACAAAAAACAACACATAACTAACCAAATGAACTCAAACTAATAAGTATCATATGCTCACATTCTTTTAGAACGAATTAGGACTTGATGTAAAAACCCCTAACTTAATTATCATATTTTTGTAAAGTCTTTCATTTAGAGCAATTAAAAAGGTAAACAGAAAAGTATATTATCAGTTTTAAGAAAGAAAAATTGTTAGGCATCATAACTGTTCAAATGTTCACTGAGCAGGTTACATTAACACTCAAAACATAGAACCTATATCTAGGCACATTATAACAACTAACTCATATGAAAAATATACTAAGACACAACAATAGTTATACAAACAATCAAGTTAATACTAATATTGACTCTTATGAATCTAACAGGAAACAAAGAGGTTACACAAGATTAAATTGAGCTTTAATATGACCGTCAACAATCAATCAAGATAAACACACATATGGACAGTACTTAAGAGAGTAGCAGCATGCTAAGGGCAATTAATTGAGAAATCATGAGCACAGTTGAAAGAGAAGCGTATCTCAGTCACAACAATACAGAACTAACATACAATTTTAACACTATTTAAGGAAAACTTAGTTAGTTTAGACCATTAAATTAAATTGTGAAGTTACTGTTGCGTCCAAACACACACGCAAGTGTACGCAATCGTACAAGTAATATAACGGCTCTTGCGAGCCGAATATCGTACCCACAGGGACTTGTAATTAATTGAGTCTCTTGGTTAAGTTATAACATGATTTAGATCTTTGTCTTGATTAAGAGTTGAGATGAGTATGTTAACTAAATTAAAACTAAATTACAATATAACTAAAAAGTGTGCAGTAAATTATAATTAGAGAACTTCAATAAATTAAGAGGTTTTAGG
>JBDJHY010927156.1:0-14702 GCA_039654485.1 Withania somnifera
CATTACAAGCCATTAGTCACCAACTATGTTGCCATGTGGCTAAACATAAGGCTTAGTCACTAAGCCTTATTTTTAGCATGCCCATAGGCTTCCAAAATTAGACACATGGCAATACATAATATTTCCAACAAATACATAATATTTCCAACAATTTCTTCATTACAAATGTCAATTTTATTTTTGTTAAAAAATAATTGAAAATATCAATTTGTGTAATTATGGAAAAAATTGAAAGATTAGAAATACGTATCGAGTGCTTATTTATCATTATGCTTAATCTTAAATGAAAATATTTCATAAAACTAATAAGATGTTTTATAATCACGCTAAGCGCGAACAAGTTCACTAGCTAAGTTTTTTCCTTTATAATTTATTTTCAAAGTTCATAACTTATATCTATTTGTCTTCTGCTCTTAATAATATCATTATCTCATACTTTTTAAGTTTTCATATTCATTATCCCAATTATTTAATTTTTTAAAATTTAAGGTACTGTTGATATTCCTCAAAATTGTACTATATAAATTTATATTTTTAAAGTCAAAGGTATTTTTTTCATTAATGATGTCATTGTAGTATCAGATTCATGTTTTAGCTAGACTTCAATTCATTAGAAGATTCTTAAATATTTGATAGGTTTGCGAAAAAATATGTTGAACTAAAATTCAAAATCTTTTACATGATTATGTATCTTTTTCCAATTTTTTTTCTACGTACGTTCGTGTGTTCATATGAAATTTTAATTATAGCATGTATGTGTTTTCATTTAGGCTCAAATTAGTAACATTGTAGGAAATCTGCAAATTACTAACCCGTGTTCAAAGTTTACCAATGATAGCTTAAAATAATGTATATTAAATATTGTAAAGGAAAATCACAAAATAAACCATTTAAATAAATAATTAAATTTACGTAGCCTAAAAAAAATTACCACCCGTATAGCTTAATTTTGACGCGGTATATATATTTATACAACTTTATATATTTACTGTACAAATCTATAAACTTATATAAATGTGTATAAAAGCATAAAAAATATTTATATATACTTTTAAGTTATTATATAAATTTATATAAAATATTTTAATATTATTATACACCTTATACATAATTATATAATATATAAATACACATAATATTTTTTTTAAATGAAAGGACCCCAAACTGCTGGGATAAACCCAAAAAGGAGAGAGCTAAACAACCGATAAAAAATTATTATTTTGTGTAATTTTTTTATATTTAATTAAAATAAATAAATAATTTAATCAAATAGTCATAAAATACTTATTTTTCCTAAAATAACCTTCTTTAGGTGTTTCTTATGGTGAACAACTATTTACGTTTTTCTTAAAGATTTAGATATATAGAGTACAAATACTTATCTCCTTTCCTCGTATTTTTAATTTTATCACTTATTATTTCTTGTTTCTTTTACTTGAAAAAGAAGAAAGATTCACCGAATAATAATTTTAGCTATTAATGATTGAAAGAAGAATATTAACTCCTTAAATACATATAATTCGAATATATTAGATAATCATGTATTAACATCATAATATCTAAAATTTTTTCTTAATAAATTAGTCTTTTCATTTTAAAAAATATTTGATAATATAATTCGGCTCCAATGCAACAAAAATATTCATATATCATTTTCTTAATATTTTGATTTATTAATATTTTTTATAATTGCTTATACAACAATCTTTTTAAAGGTTTTAAGGTTGAATTTAATGACACTTACGCGTTTGGTCAAAACATATAAAAGCAACGTTATAATAGCATGTGATGACTCTGCGTTTGTGGGTCCTTTTCTTAATATAGGACTCTTGCCCTATTTTCCTCTCTTAAAAAATAAAAAATAAAAAATTTCTCTTCACAATTTTCCCTTATCACACTCCACTTCAAAATTCTAGGGTTTTCCCAAAATTCAAATTCCATTCTGAAATTTTCTTCAATTCGCTGATCTTCAACCCCGCCGCCGGTTAATTTTACTGGCGAAAATGTTCTGTCAATTTCCGGCATTGAAATTCGAACCATTTATATAACCGCCTCTCGAATTTCTCGCTAATTTTTCAAGGTATTGTGGCTAATTTACCTTGTGATTTGTTTTCAATTTTATAGGATTAATTTTGTATCCCTCTAGATTTTGTGTGGGTTTAGCGTTTTGTGGACATGATTAAGCAAATTTTAGGGAAGCTTCCTCGGAAGCCGTCAAAATCATCATCATTTCCGAATGACTCGAGTCATAATGAAGTTTCATCTGTGAACTCACATTCGAACAGTTACAGTGTTATTAATAGTAGTAGTAATAACACTAAGGGGTCCGGTAATATAGGGAAAATGTCAAATTCAACAACTTCTAGTAATGGGAATCATGACCTGGTGAAGCCGAATCAAGGGAAAAAACCGGTTCGGGTTAATGGGCTGGTGGAACCCGTTGTTATGAACTCTGTGTTATCGTATGAGGTTTTACCGAGTTTTCGAGATGTTCCAAGCTCAGAAAAGCAAAATCTTTTGATTAGGAAGTTACAAATGTGTTGTGTTTTGTTTGATTTTGGCGATCCTACAAAGAATTTGAAGGAGAAGGATGTCAAGAGGCAGACGTTGCTTGAATTAGTTGATTATATTTCGTCTGTGAATTCCAAGTTTAATGAAATCTCAATGCAAGGAATAACGAAAATGGTTGCTGCCAATTTGTTTAGGACGTTACCCTCGTTTAATCATGATAACGGGTTACTGGATATGTTTGATCCCGAAGAAGACGAGCCCACGATGGAACCCTCGTGGCCTCATCTTCAGGTTGTTTATGAGTTCCTCTTGCGATTTGTGGCTTCATCGGAGACGGATGCTAAGCTTGCAAAAAGATACATTGACCACTCTTTTGTCTTGAGATTGCTTGAACTGTTTGATTCTGAGGACCAACGGGAGCGCGAGTACTTGAAAACAATTCTTCATCGCATATATGGGAAGTTCATGGTGCATAGGCCATTTATCAGGAAAGCCATAAATAATATATTTTACCGATTTATCTTTGAGACTGAGAAGCATAACGGAATTGCAGAATTGCTGGAAATCTTGGGTAGTATAATCAATGGATTTGCTCTGCCTTTAAAGGAAGAGCACAAGCTTTTTCTTGTCCGTGCGTTGATTCCCCTTCACAAACCTAAATTTGTAGCCATGTACCATCAACAACTCATGTATTGCATCACGCAGTTTGTGGAGAAAGACTTCAAGTTGTCAGACACCGTGATCAGAGGACTTTTGAAGTACTGGCCAGTAACCAATAGTTGCAAGGAGGTCATGTTTCTTGGTGAGTTGGAGGAAGTTCTGGAAGCTACCCAAGCTGCAGAGTTTCAACGGTGCATGGTCCCTTTGTTCCGTCAGATTGGTCGTTGTCTCAACAGCTCTCATTTTCAGGTATCATATTCTTATTCTTATGATTCCATCTTTTGCTAGGTCGAACTTCTCAGTTTGATGTTTTGCAAATCCCTGTTTCTTCCTTTCATTTTCTTGACAAAACTCAAACTATCTTATTGGTTGGATGCTTCAGTAGATAAGGGCCTCTTCTGGGTTTCCCGTGCTTTATAAGTTCTCAGGATGGAGTTTGGGTTCAGTAAATATTTGGAGGAAAGGATAATGACTGATCTCCTCATTCTCTAATTAGAATAAGCTGAACAACATCAGGAACCAATAACAAATTTTCTGCTGGATATTGAGAGTGGTCTATGCAATGAATGATACATATCTTCGGTATCCGCATGGATGAAACTATAACTTCACTGTAGTTTAATTCTGAAAGACAATAAAGAAGAAATGATGAGGACATGAGCTTTTCCATTTGGCATACTGGACATACCTGGATTCTGCTAAACATAAAAAGTTGAAATACTGGTATATGTTTGTTGTTGTTCTAGTGTTCCTTTTTTTGTCTTTAGAAGATTTTGTTACCACTTTCTTTTGATGGGCTGACGATACATGTCACCATTCTTTTAGTTAATATCATTTTTTCCCCTTATGATTGCACAATCTATTGAACACACAGTTCGACCAGTCCATAGGTTTAGGAACATCGTTCTTTTGGTTTTGTAAGAGCACATATGCTCCAGGTTATAAGAGTGGCTTACAAGTGAGATATCAATATATCATCAATCATATGAGAGACGAAGGACAGAAAGAGATGTTGACTTCAATTTAATTAGATTGCACAACTGGAGCAGTTTCGAATTTAAAAGATTAGGCTAAGTCAAAATATTTGTTAAGACATCGAATGTAGGTCAAACCAAATTAGCAAATTGGCGTAGAAATTTCTGGCTAGAAACATAGAAGTGAGAATTGCCAGTCTACCTAGCAAGCTTTATCTACTGAAGAACCCATACTAAATGATTTGTAGATTGCGCAATTATAGAGGAAATGATCAGATTCACCTCAAGCTGAGAGAGATAGATTATTGAGGAGCTATTTGGTGAAGCTAAAAAGCTTCAATTATAGCTACTTTTTCCCTATAAAGATCAGGCCTATCCATTAACCTTGGCATGTTATTATATGTTGATGGATGGTTTCTCTAGACATTGTTTACATGCTTCTATAGTTCTATTTATGCTTTAACGCTAGTTTTCTAGCAATGGGCAAGAAAGATTGATCAAGAGATGATTCTCGTTTATGACCCCTAATCTGGAAGTAGAATTCAAGTTTTAATTTCCATTTCATTCCCTGGTTACTGTATTGAGAACATAAGACACAGATTCCTTTCTTGAGTTTCAGCTTGTTTGTATTTTGACTTGTTATCACCAAAGACGTTTGATTAAAGCCTAATTGAGCGTTCAGCGGACAAACTTTTCAAAGATCTTGGAGACGAGAAGCTGTGCAATTTTGGGCAAAAGCTAGAACAATTTACTACTACTGTACTATAGTGTGTTACTACTATTATTATAGTGTTTCTACTATTATTTCTACCACTTTGCATAGAGTATTGTCATGATAGGAAATGTTAATTTTGGCATTTTATAAAAAAAGTTAAGATGTTATGATGGAGTAAAAATAGAAAGCAGGTAAGATTTCTAATTCCAAAAAAAGAAGAAAGCTTTTGGAAATAGAAGAGGAAGTTGATGGAGATACTTGCATGAGTACTTCAATCACAAACTAGTAGGGGAAATGTAAAAGTATAGTTTGCCATCGGTGGATGAGTCAAATCTATGTGGCAAAAGGGACAGTAAGTAGCATTTGGTGTTTCATTCATTCGCATAAAGCTATATCTTTTAATGATTTATGAGTACTATAGCAACTACTTGCAGTCAGAGTGCTATCTTCTTTGCGATTTGTGTGTTATAACTCCTTGGTTGAGCTACCTCAGTGCCATTCTGATATTCTCTAGTATTTAGGTTTGATAGAGCGTCAATATAAGTGGAACATTCTTCCAGCTATAGAGGAAAAGGAAAGACCTTTATGCTCTTCTGGTTAACTTGCAAAAATATCCCAAAGAGAAAAGAATTAAATGAATAATGCCAAATTTAGTGAGTATGTTGACTTTGCTTGAGTGAGGGAAATGAAAAAAAAAAAAAGATTGTAAGGACAGGTTTCCTTGTGAATGGCACTTCCATTCCCTTTTTGTAGAATACCAAATAAAGGAAATGAACCAGTTTCTCTCCTTTTTTTCCCGTTTATACTGCTTGGCAATCAGCGTTATTTTCTTGACCATCGCTTAATGGGAGCAGGAATTTCATTGTCATATAGAGGATTCATCACCTTGAAACACTTTAAAGTTGAGATGCAGTGCTTGAGGTGTAACCCCTTGCCTCTTGGTCATTATGTAGGTAACATGGACATAAAGAAATAGAAGCTCTTTGGCATGCCTTTTACTCCCAGTCTCCCACTTAGTTTTTGGGTCATCTGTGTGGTCCAATTGGTATAGATTTGGGTACTCTTTGTAGAAAATCTCATTTACAAGGGATTTTCCCCACTACAATATAATTATACCTTATAGAAAACCACTTTGAAGTTAAGTTTTAAATAGCTTAACTTGGGCATTATGGCCTTCCCTATCTTTTTCCAGTGATCAAGCTAAAGAATCTTATAAACTGTTAGTCAAATGCTTTTGCCACTATGTCTCATTCATATTTTTCTCATGGTCCATTGTATTATTCTGATAGGTGTCCTAAGTCTATTAACAGTGCCATTTATGTATTTTCCTGATTTGTCCTGAAGTATGATTCCAAGATTTTATCTCTTAAGTTAATCGCTGGAGTCTGGAGGGACAATTTCAAGCTGCATGAGTTCTTTGTGAACAGATTGATTATTGATGAAGTTCGCCCCTGCAGAGTAACCTAATCTTGTGTTGGGGAAACGTCAAAATACACCTTGGCTATCTTTCCTGTTGGATACAAATTGTCTGCTTGTCATTTCTGGATTCATTATTTGCATCAAGTCTATTCTTTTCTTGAATGTCTCCATTTCCATAAAATGGCAGGTAGCTGAACGGGCTCTGTTCCTGTGGAATAACGATCATATAAGAAGTCTAATAATTCAGAATCGTAATGTGATTTTACCCTTAATTTTTCCACTCTTGGAGAAAAACACCCGTGGTCACTGGAACCAAGCTGTTCAAAGTCTGACATTGAATGTCAGGAAGATCTTTTCAGATGCTGATCATGCACTTTTTGACGAGTGTTTAGAGAAATTCCAAGAAGAAGAGATACAAAAAAAGGAGATGCAGGAGAGGCGGGAATTGACCTGGAAACGCTTAGAAGACATAGCAGCTTCCAACTTTGTGAGTAATGAAGCTGTGCTCGTCTCTAGATATGCTTCTGCTGTTGTCATTGCCAACAGCACCAATTGACGACAAATTTGGGTAGTTGAACCATAGATGTAGGCCCAAGAATTGTATTTTGTTACTTGGTGCCCATATCCATGGCGTGTTAAGCTTTAGTAGCCAGATGATCAAGGTGATAATGCTTTTTGTGGATACCAAGTTTCTCTTATATTTCTCTCCTTTTATGCTTTTATTGGGCAGCGAGAAGGGGGCAGGTCCTCGTCTCATTGCTTTTGGTATCATCTGCATGGGGCTTTTGTATTATAAATATTTAAGGTCTCAGATCTAGGGGCTCTTGGGATTTCTCATAAATATTTATTCCGTTATATTTATCAAAAAAAGAATGTTATTTGGTATTCTTATGCTCATTCTGCGATTCAGCAATTAGCATCTATGATTTCTTCTCTGATTGTACCGGAAAATTGCGAAGGTAATCAATTACTCACCACTCATGGAAACATCAGCTTGGTGATTGGTATTTACATAGTGATCGTCAATCGTTTATGGGTTATACATTTGGGACCTCGATATGACTGGACTCAAAAGGAATGAAGTAAAATTTTGAAATGCTTTAAATTTACATCACCAAGTCAAACAAGCAAGCTCTTGAATTGCAGATTCTAACCTTACTGTAACACTGCAAGTGTGGAAGAGTATTGTAAGTGTCACACATATAGGCTTGTCCATCTTATGCCCAAACCAGTTAAATATGCTTTGGCGTTGTTAAGTTCAAAAAGCTTCTTCGCTATTTTTGTTCCCTGCAATGCTAGTTTAGCTTGATGAACGTTTAGTGGCCTTTTTTCGACCATGTCTTTGAAAAATAGCCATTGCAATGGGATTTCAGATTCGTCTATATCTTGGAGTTCACTTGTAGAATTTGAAAGTAGAGATCCTAGAATTGGCCGCCGCTGCTAGCTTAACTTAATGAATTAGCGCCCCGTTGCCACTTTCGACCATGTCATCGAAGTTTAACCCTCTGTGTGGGCTCTGATTGGCTGAATTGCACGAAATAACATTTTTTCTCATCATTCTTTAAATTATCTCTATAGAAAGAAGTTATGCAAATTCAGCAGATGCAAAATTTTACAAATTATGAAAAGACCATTGATGCCGGATTTCAGCAGGATGCTTGAGAGTTTTTTCTCGTAAAATTTCTCCCCTTTTGCACTGCGGTTGCTATTTTTCTCTCCTTTGTGACTTATCCTTGCTGTCCACGAGGTAGAAAGAAATACAGCATAACCATAAAAATCTATATGCAGAGTGCACTTACATGAAAAACAATATCAAAGTAACTGAAATGATAAATAGTGTGTATTGGTATTTTAACAGACAATCTGATACCAAATAGACTCTGATCAAATTTCCCAAAATAACAATGAGGATGAAGTAACATCTTGCAGTATCTTCTTATGTCTGGAAGTTTTCCTAACTTGGGGCAAAAGCTTTTTATCATCCAGAGAGGATCATGCGGAAGGTGTATTCAAGATCTATGTCGGAATTGGCCAGTGCAAAGATATATAATTCTTACCACTATTGAATTGAAATCTAGCCACCGTACCATTTAGATAGATCATGTTCTGCCATTTGTATTACAACAGCAATCCAAATATGCTTATGAAGCAGATAACTAATAAGTGAACTACACTAGTAACCCGGAAATTTAGTAACTTTATAAACCTAGTTGTTAGGAATTGATTCACTAGTTGTCTCCATATGCTCGAAAGCTATATCGCTCTTGGTAAAAGTCATTGAAGTAGAGATCAGCTTCAAACCATTTTGGATACTGGACAAGGTCTCCAGCCACAAACCTCATAAGTCTTTTGCTTCCTTCAGGTACAACCCTTACCTCACCTTCTTCAATGTAAACCAACTGATCTACATGCCAATCCCAAGGTAACTTGCATTTGCCAGTTTTCTACATTGACCATCGTGGAACTCCAAGCTCCATTAGTCGATCTTTTGTCATATTTCTCTCTACTCTAACATGATACGACTCCTCCAGTGGTTTCTCTGTCATCATCGCCCTAAGTCCTCGATATCTCCTGGAGGATGCACATAAATTTCTTCGTTCTAGGTTGCTAATGTTGGTGGATAAGTGGTTTAAAGCAGGCATTGTTATGAGACACGCCATAGGATGCACTCTGTATTTGTACTGCTATCACAAGAGAAATGAGACAGCCTCAGCTACAAGTCTGCAGGCTAACTTTTAAGTACGTTAATAAAATAGGAGCAATTGCTTGTATCCTCCAACATAATGTCCAAGAGAAACACAGGTATGTGGAATTTCTCGCACAAATGTTTTGCACAATATATGAATTATGATGCATCACTTATAGACAGATCGTTCTAACATAGAAATCTCAATTAAATGGACTTTCACAGCAATCATTTGTGTTTAAAGTATTATCAACAAATCAAATACCATATATCTGGAACACTTTATAGCAAGTTGTGCAGTCATATCAAATCTGCTAGTCAAATGCTATATTAACACACATATGAACGGCTCTTGCCCAATTGTTTTTGAATTCATAATAGTAAGTTGCCTAGATCTCATATAACCAAAAGAAAACATCTCTTTTACTTTTTGTTGGAGAAACTAGCCAGTCTTTAGATGAGAATTTATAGGCCATTCATGATCAATTTTGCTGAGTAGCAACCAGACAGACCTATTGGAGCGTGAAAAGCTAGTTCCTTCATGAGAAGTGCGCACATTATAGAAAATGTGAATATTGGCAACTGCATAATGCAGTCTGCATACACGAAATATTTTGCCAAAGTTTACAATCACTTCCAGCAAAATTGTCACCCCCTCAGTCATATTTGTACTTGTATAGTCTTTTCATTTTGGACAATTTCAAATTTTTTTGTTACTATTCATTAATTTTATCATCTTATACAACTTCACATTTCAAATTTCAAATTTTCATCTGATTCTACCAAATTAACTTTTCATTCTCCATTACCACAGATATAACAGACAATCAAATTAACATTTAAACTCTGTAGTCAAAGTCAAACACCTTCATACAAAGTGAAGTGGAGGGATTATGAGAGATTCAGCTCAAGCAGAAAATAAGCAAAAAAGAAAAAAAAGAAAGGAAACGGGTTCCCACCTTTCCATGTTATGAGCAAAATGGGGAAACAAAGTAGGAAAATTTGCAACCAAAACGGCACCCATTCACACAATAGAAACATAGTAATCTTAGAAGAATCAAGAATCAATAAATGGGTGCATCTACCATTTAAAAGAAGTTTTAATACAAAAGTCTGCTTACCCCCTTTTCGTTTATAAGCAAAACCGAGAATAAGCAGGTATTTGAAGATTGGATCTAAAACCCTTGAAGAGAGGAGAGGAGTGGAGTGTTGAGGAACAGGGAGGAGGGCGTATCTCCATTATCCATTTATCTTATAAAAAACCCCTCAATAGTAACTTACATACAGCTCACATACCTAGTAAAGTAACATGATATAAGTTCCATAATTCGCAAGTTGCTAATATTAGATATTCATTGCTTTAAAAAAATGTGGGCATCTCAACACAATAAAGATGAGACAGTCTAGAATATAAGTTTTTTAAATTTGTGAATCTAAAATACTTTTAGTTTTTTGTATTTTAGATATTTTAAGATTAATGTATCTTGAATATTTTAAGGTATCGTGAAATTTTAAATATTTTTTTTATGTATCTTAATATTTTTAATATATGTGTATGTTAAATATTTTGTGAATCTTAAGTTTTAAGTCTTATGTATCTTAAATATTTTAAGATACTCTGTCTATTAAATGTTCTATTGCCTATGTGTTTAAATATTTTTAATGCTTGTATATCTTAAATATTTTAATGCATGTGAGATACCTGTAAATGTATTTAGTATTTATTAATTCGATGCATCTAGTATTAATTTACATAGAATATATTCATATAAATGTATTTAGTATCAAAGATACATATTTTATCTCGTGCATAGTTATTCGAAAAAGAAAAAAAAGAGAAGAAATTCCGGTGAATCACCACTGCCATTAACGCCTAAATTTGGCAACACAACACCAATCACACCATTAACATCGAATCTGGCAACAAAAACACTAACCACCTATTAACATCAAAATTTGGCATCATCAACACCAACCATACCATTAACGTCGGAATTTGGCAATAACTATCCACAACCTAAAAAAATAGACCCACGTCAAAAATTCGCCCTTCTTTCCTACACTGTCATCATATACCCACGTCAAAAATTAGCCCTTCTTTCCTACACTGTCATCATATCTCTTCAAATAGTTCTCGCCGTAACAAGGCCGGAAGATGTACGAGTCCGATCAGATATGGAACAATGAAGGAGAGAAAAAAGAGAAGAGAAAGTAAGCAATACAAGTATGAATTCGGCCAGATCTGGAACAACAAAGGAGAAAGGGGAAAGAGAAGAAAAATTAGAGATACAAGGCGAGTATCTAAGTAGCCACATGCAAAGTAATGGTATGTTCTATAATTTTTTTAAACCTGCATTTAATAGTGTAGTTATAAGGCCCATATTTGTTCATTTATGTAGTTTGCCCATAAATATACGAGTAAGAGGTGACAAACTAATGTCTTTAAATTAAGAATTGCGAAATTGATGTCATCAAATATCATTAAATAAAAAATAAACTTGATTAAAATAATTAAAATACAAACAGTCAAACATCTTTGATAGAATTTCCAAATTTTACCCTATTTTAAAAAATTTCAAAGATTGAAAATTTTCTCTTTATACTATCTTTTCAATCTTTGTTTTTTTTTGGTTTTCAGATTTTTCTCTGCCCCATTTTCTTCTTCTTTCTTTCTCTTCTTAGATTTCTCTCTGCCTCCATTTTTTTACCATTTTTGTTGCCGCCGCCATTGACACGTTCATCTTTTTTATCATATTTTTTAATTCTATTTTTACAGACTATTTTGTTTGATTTTGAGAATTTTGAAAAGTTCTTCTTTTTTAAGTCATTGAATTTTTTTTAGATAAAAAAATCAAAAAATTACAATAATTGTTGCCTTAATTACGATAATTTTTGTGTTGCAGCAAGTACTTTAATTGTTGCTGCAAGTACAGAAGTTGCTACAATAGAAAGTGAGGTGAAGAAGGAGCCGACAAAGAAGATGGTGGTTGTGGCGAAGAAGGAGGTGGTGATGACAAAGAAAAAGGTGATAGTTGTTGCGGTGACGATAGAGGGGGAGCGGAAAGTAGAACCTTTCCGTAAATAATAAAATTTGAGGATTTTAAAATTAATGTCATTACTAATCTTAAAATTAACACTTTCGTTCAATAATTAAGACTTGTGTCACTTTTCTTAATTCTAAAACTCTTTTGTCACCCTTACTTAAAAATTTTGAGTCACCTGAAGGTGATCTTAGGTTTCATTCTCTTTTAAGTTTCTTTTCCAGTATCCGGTACTTGCATTGAAGTACGACTAATTTGAATTTTTTCATGTAAGGCCCATTCAAAAAGTGCGCTTACCAAGAATGTGTTTGCTAATGTTTTTCCTGAAAAATAAGTGAGTGGAAAGCCAGAAGTATCGACTAATCAGTTGCGGACTAGCTAACTTCCTTATGTTAATGACCTTCAATATTCTTTCTTTACTTATTTTTTGAAGTTCTGTAAGTAAAAAATGTTTTTTTCATGAGCAATTATACATAATAGTAAAGCTTGGTTAGCTCAACTAAATTGAACTCGATCCAGGTCTATATAAAATGGATGAGACTTTATTACATTTAAATATAGCTGTATGGGGTAAATATAGTGCGATGAGGATCACTTAGGTTGTAATGTGCTGGGTACAATTGAAGTTCGAGTTAGAGTGAAGCCTTAATGACAATGGTAATGGAAGAGATTTTACACACGGGATTAATGGAGAAGCATTCAGAGATAACAACAAGTGTCCGAGACCATGCAAGGCACCAGAAGTAACAAATAGTGCTTAAGACGGCATGAGCGCTCGAGATAGGGTGAGGATAATCACAACAGGTAGAGAACCAATAATAAGAATAACGTGTTAGAGGGCACATTATCCAAGACTAGCACCATGCGTTGTTGTATATGTGTATGATGCAAGGAATGACATCATCGAATGGCTAAAAGACAGGTGGCCAGGAAAATATTTTCACCTGATTGTTCGACGCTAGTCCATAATTATCTTATAAATAGACACCCTCATCCCATTGTAAAGATCATTACATTCTACCATTTCTCCCCAAATAACACTCCCTTAGCTAAGCCTTTAAGTTTTTCCTCCTCACTTATCTTCTCTGGTAGTTTCTTATTATAAAGATCAAGTTTGGATTCTTAAGGTTAGATGTTAATAAAACTGGTCTCCCTGACAGCGCACCATGATTTCCCATTATCCATGTTTGTTTAATTTACTTGCTTATTTATTTATGCTGTTTACTTATCTTTACATTATTAACTCACTTTTAGTTGCTTTGTCACTAGTATGAATCTAAAATCATAACGTGTTTCTTTGACATACGTACAAATTTAATTTTTACCAAAAATCAGTAAATAATTTGATGCCAACCATAGGGTCAGAGCAACTGTATGGGTTTTAACTTTACGTCTTCTTACATTTTCATTTCTTGTATTTTAGATTTGCAGGTGACTAAATCATGAATGATGAATTAGCTACATGTCAAAAGGACAGAGTAGATGATCCGATTGGGACCCCACTTGGGAAAAACTCAACGTCTTGGGATTTTGTAAATAAAACACCCTAGACTGCCAAATATATGCTCCTCGATCTGAATATGACCCATGTAAACACCCAAAATAGGCAGAGGAGAGTACTCAACCTTGAAGGCGATAAAACAGAGCTTTATGTCCAAGGTTCGCGAGGTCTCATGAGGAATTTCATAGTGACTCAGGAAAGGCTAATGGCTAGGGTAGAAGCACAGGACAAGAGGATGAAAAAATTGTAGGCAGGAACTGCATGAAACACCCCAAACAATCTGAGGGGGATCAACCTTGAAGATCCAGATGATGGATAAAGACTTTAGATAAGTGAAGATTTACTCTTTTGGATTTTACTGTACTCGAGTCTCCCCCTTCATTTGAGTAAGGTTGACCTAGATGGTCTAAAATCGGGAAGGTGAGATGAGCATCAGTAAGTGAGTCAAACATCTAGTCTGACAATTATCATTTGGGTCTTTTACCTTGTAGGTTGTAGGTAGTGACATATGTAGCCCTACTGTTGAAGCTATTGAGAGGGACTGATAGAGAAGTTGTCAGAAAAAGAAAACAGTGCTTATGAAGGGAGAAATCCACTATGGGGGGCTCTCCATCCATAAGGGACTATCTGTGAATGAAAGAAATACTCACTATTAGGGGTGTTCACTGCTTTGGATCGACTATTGATCAAATTCAAATCAAATTAATTTGTTTTAAGATTATATTTATATATATATATATATATATATATATATTACCTGTGTCAGTTCGGTTGTTCGGTTATAAATCATATTCGAAAATTAAAAAATAATTCATGTGATTATGTGTCTCTTTTTTGGCCTGTCCTATATGTATAAACATTAATTTATTTTTATTGTCTTTATGAGATTAAAGAAAGGTTATAGTAATAATGTTATTATAAAATTAATTACAATAGAAAACTAAATAAATTCTTACAAGAGAAAGTTCCAAAATGATAAAGTTTCTAAAAGGAAAAGTAGGAAGGAATTCTTTATTTCTTCTTAAAATGGAAAAGTGCCCAAATTGCTATTTATGTCTAGTTATTTATAGACCAAGTTTGGTCTTTATACTTAGCAACTAAGGCCACTAATTATTACGTGGTGTTGACACCATTTAGGCCACATGACAATAAACAATATTAGTTATTGTTGTTGTCGACACATGACATATAAATG
>JBDJHY010927265.1:5873-24861 GCA_039654485.1 Withania somnifera
TAATATAAACTAGTAACCTCTATAGCCTAACCACCTCATGAACATATAAAATAGCTAATCTCTCAGCACCCTAAGATGATTCTGTCAGCAGGAAATGAGCTTACATGGTCAATGAATCCACGATGACTCAAATACAATCACGAGCATTGGAAGTGCAGGGAAAGACTGAAATAAGGTCCATAATGATACACTCCCACTTAAACTTAGGAATTGGGAGCATCTATATCTCACCACCATGTCTTTGGTGCTCGAAGTTTACCTACTAACAATTAAGGCGCCAAGATACAAAACCTAATATATCTCTCCTTATACCCCTCAACCATTAATGTTGCTTCAATCTCGATATATCTTTGTTGTTCTTAGATGGATCAAATATCTTAAGAAATGGGCCTCCCATAGAAGATTCTGAATCAAATCACCAACCTGCAAAACACAAAGGCCACCATGAACCCACAAAAAACCACCAGAGCCTACAGTATCCTATCGTAATCAACTCTCAAGTACCACTCTCAAATCTAAACTAGACGGGTATATTTATACTCGTGTTGTCGAATCTTATTAAAAATAATATTGACCTAGCCTCAATATGTGCAACATCCTGATCTGGAAACTAAAATATTGAATTTAACAATCTTGTTGGCTATGGATTGAATGTACCATACCAACGATCTCTAAAAAATTAATATAAAAGCCAAGCTACCCATCGTGAACACCTTTCAGACAAAGGAATCTACAAAAATGTTATCCTTTCCTGAATGATATAAAATGCTGATGTCATAGTCCTTTCAAAATTCAACCCATCTGCTCTACCACAAGTTAAGCTCTTTCTGACCCATAATATATGCAAGCTTCCATTCTCAGTGTATATCTCACAATAGATGTAGTACATATAGTGCATCATAATATTAAGAATGAAAACTACAGCTGCTAACTCCAAGTCATGAGTGGGGTAGTTGTATTTGTGATCCTTCATATGTTGGGAAGCATAACCAGTCGCATGACCCTACTACAAAAGAACACAATCGAAGCCAACAACATATGCATCATAGTAAACTGTATAAGGATTACCCTTACCTAGCAAAGTAAGAACTGGGAAGTAGTAAGAAACTCCTTGAGCCTCAAAAACTAGACTCACACTCCACATAACAATAGAGGGGAACATGCTTTCTCATCAACCTAGTCAAGGGAGATGCAATTGTTGAAAATCCCTTAACAAACCAGAGGTAATACCCATTTAACCCAAGGTTACTGTGAATCTCAATAGGAGTGGTAGGTTGAGGCCAATAACGAAAACCTATAGCCTTAGCTAGATCAACACTATTATGGCCCAAATATGCAATATAAATAGAAAAAATTTACACTTTGAGAACTTAGCATAGAGCTACTTAGTGCTCAGAGTCTGAGCACTGTTCTCGGGGGCTCCTCTTGACTCCATCCCATTTTTATTGGAACTTCTATTCTAGAAACAATTGTATATCTAATTATAGCCCCTCTAGGATGTAACATATATATATCTTCTCACACTAAGATATCATCTAAGAAAATAATAACGAAGGAGTCAAAGAAGGGTTTAAAACTTGAGTCATCAAGTTCATAAAGTCTACGGGGGCAAATGACATAAATGAGAACTCATAATACCCAGATTTGATCCAAAAAGTTTTCTTTGGGATATACTCAACCTAAATCCTCAAATGATAATAACCGACCTCAAATTAATATTAGAAAACAAATTTCCACCCTATATTTGGTCAAACAAGTCATTGATACACCACAGGAGTTGCTTGTTATTAAAGAATCTTTTCTAGCTTCCTATAGTCAATACATTCCACAAATTTTGGTCCCTCTTCTTAAAAAATATTATTGAAGAAACCTAAGGCGATATTCCAAGTTGGATAAAACCACTAGTAAGAAAATCATGCAGTTCAACACTAAGATAGTGAAGCTCTACCTAGGCCATATAATATGGGGGCAATAAAAAGGGGCTTGGTTTCCAGCTCAACCTCTATAAGAAAAATTGGTATCCCTCTCGATTAGGAGGCTAGGTAAATAATTAGATAAAAATATCCTCAAACTCCCAAAACAAATGGTACAGACTCAAGAGCTGGAGGATCAACACTAGTATGATGTATATGAGACAACTAAGTAAGACATCCCCAAGAAATAAGCTTACAGGCCTAAAGACAAGATATAACCCAAACTGAGGAATGGACAGTAGGCCCTGCCAAAACATAGGGTGTATATCAGAAATAACTAAGGTAATGGTCTTGGAATAGAAATCCAGGACCACATGGTGATGGGATAACCATTACATTTACATCAAATACAATATATCTAACATAATCAAGTTCTCATGGGTGTCATACACCTGGATAGTCATAATGCAAGATCTATATACCTGATACACATCTAGGGCCACACCTATAGGGGTAGCTACACACAGAGGTACATATAAAGGATTATAATAAATACCCAAACGAGCAATAAGGGATACATATACATAAGAAAGGTTAGAACCCATTAAGAATGGAATAAAGCCAATAGTGGCACCCATCCTGATAATCACCTCCCCTACCCTGGTATCCACCCGTCTGGCCTCCTCTTTCTCTAGATCCCTAAGATACGTTCTAGCCACCTCTAGCCAATGGTACTTCTTGTAAAGGATGAGTTAGAAATATTATTTTCTATGCATCCCCATACTGAGGGCAATCTCTAGCTAGATGACCCAACTCACAATAATAAGAAACTTTCCATAAACCTAAACTTCTAGTCCATCTTTGAAACTCTCTAACATAGTTATCATGCTCACCACTGTCATAGAAACCCTCTCTACCATGGAACATATACTAACTACATTATCATGGCCACTCCAACCATGAGCCACTACAGTTGTGCCCCTAGTAGGCTGCGTACTCTAACCCCTATCTGATGTTTGAAGAGAGGCTTGATATTAATTTATAGAATGTCCCCTATAACTATATTCTCTACCCGCTGAGTGGGTACCCAAATAGTTTCCCTGGTCGTGCTCATTTCTCTCTCCCTTCTTAGGGATCATGAGAAAAATAATATATATACTATGCGTATAATCAGAAACTTCAAGGAAAGATTTACCCTCATCCATCATCTGCTCTACCACCCTGCAAAATCTTAATCTCATCCCTTAAATGAAGAAGTGAATTTGCTGCTCCTTAATAGGTAATATTAATGCAGGATGTAACAGCTTAATAATCCTCATCTCAAACTTATACACCATCATAAAACCCTATTATAATCAAACTAATTGATCTCATAAACCTCTCGCATGAAATCCTAAGAACATACTTGTCTACGAAGGCCTGTGTAAACTGTCTTCACTTCAATGAAGGTCTATCGGAGGGCCTACTATCTCTGTGAACCCTCCACCATTTATTAGATGATCTTTTGAGAAAATGTACTATAATCTCTACTCCGTGAGTGCACAACAACCCCAAGGTTACCAACCGCTCCTCGCAGGTTGTTAGAAACTTATAAGGGACTTGCCCCATTATCCCAAAAATTCTTTCCAATGCAATACAGAGAAAGTGATCAGACATCTTCCTCACCTCTGATGGTGTTAGAGAAGCTGTAGGAGTAAATTGTACCAGTGTCTGTGGATGATTAGAAGGATTTTTCAGGGAAGAAGATACTATGGGAGGCGGAGCACCCTATGACACTACCTAAACAAAAGTCAGAGTTGAATCTGTTGGTACCCACAAAACCTCTAAAACATCTTACATAACATACTGCTAATCACTGCAGTCGAGGGATATGCATATTGTTGTGGATGTGCATGAGCTATCTGTGGATGAGGTGGTAGGTGTACTATAGTTATGGCCGGATAATATGATACAGCAAGAGTTTTAGTTGTCTGTGTATTTGCTACTACTCCCTCCTGATCCTTGAGTGGGGTCTACTAAGCTTTTCAAAAAAGGTATTTTTTTTCTATGGAGGAACCACAAGTACGTACCATACATAAACGGGAGAAGCTAAGTGAGTCTTTCCATATATTAGTACAAATTTTAATCGATGAAGAGAACCAAGATATGAAATTTATTCCTAAAGTACCCTTATAGATTCCTAAAGATTTTGTTTGGATGTCTATGTATTGATCAGCAGGTCTGCACTGGGTACTTTCTCTATTGCCAAAGTAATATGTGATCCTAAGCTCTTATAAAACTCTATCACCACCCAATATGCATTGACCTCTATTAGTCGTTGAGTTGACTTTGTTAAGTCCTTAATGTGTTTTCTTTTATGCAAATTACATATGTTTTTTGTCTTTGTTGGTCTCATATTCAATTTCGAGCCCTTGTTTAGAATTATAGTTTTTGTTTACTTCAGAATACCTAAAAACTTGCGTGATCACATGCTTGGGACACAAACATATTAAGTCCATATTCCTCTACTTTAGCACTATCACAATGGAGGGATGTTATCACGTTGGGTTGAGATTTTTTATTTATTTTTCATGATCACGCTAGAGGCGCCGCAAAAAAGTTTGATATGTTCTAGGGCCTTGGACGCGATCACACTGAGTCACCAAGATGAAGTTTGGTTGGGCCCAAATTTGTAAATTTCCTTCTAATTTAAATTTCAGTCAGTTACAAATATTTTCACTTTTAATTCCTGACTCCAAAGCCTCAATTCTTATTGTTATACCCTTGATAATTATTGGTAGAGTATTGGATAGTAATTCTTAGTACCTCATCCTTGTCTTAGGTGAGTCTTCTCCTCTCCTTATCCCTTAATTCTTGGTACAGGGTGCTTCCATAGCGGTTTAACTTTCCTTTCTTAATTGATGTATAATTTTTATGGTAGTTGAGCATTAGTCGGCAAAAAGGTAGTAGGGCATACTCAACTTATTGGTACCTCCCAACTTCTACTCATCCCCCTACAGTTGTGGTAGCCCAATTGGTGCACCTCTGCAAGGTTTGCTTAGCCATGGCCTACGCTATCATAAACCTGTTGTGGTAGGTATTATAGATTTTTAGTGAGATACTAATAGATGTACCGCAGACTTCATCCTAAGAAGCGACATGGGTTTCCCTCCTCCCCCATCATATGTAGCTCTAGTAGTAGCACCTATAAATTCTATGGCACTAGTTCAAGAAACTCTTGCATCTACCTCTATGCTAGCTCCGACTATTCTAGCCTTTGAGGTTATGAAGATGTTGGATCACTTTCTTTGGATAACACCATCTAAGTTTTTAGGGGTAGTGGAACAAGACCCCCATGACTTAATTACAACTTGTGAGGAGAGGTTGAGGAACTTAGAGCCATTGGAGACACATGGGTTTTGTTTCACTACCTATCTTATTGTGGGACTTACCAGTCAATGGTGGAGAGTTCACAAGGACCACAATCCACCTTGTTTTTCCCCGTTGATATGGAGTCATAATATAGAGGACTTTATGTCCAAGTATGTTCGTAAGAGTTCAAGAGAGTTTCTATGGGATTAGTTTGAAAACTTGTAGTATGATTCCATGACTATCACCGAGTATGAGGCCCGATATCTAAAGTAGTTCAGATATGCTCGGGATTTACTGCCAACTAAGGATGAGCCAATTCATCACTTTGCCTATGGATTAAGAATTGACCTATAGAGGTTTGTGGAATAGTTTTTAGAATTAAAGAAGCCTTTTCTGGATGTTGTTGATCATGATTGTAGGATGGAGAACATGGATTGTGAGATCCAACTGGGAAATAATAAGAGACAGTCCACTAGGGTGGTATTTCGTGTTTCGGTCAATCGGTAGCAATTACAGTGGTAGTAGAGGATGCTAGGATGGTTATCCCTAGGTTTATTTGATCTGATAGTACCATGTTGCACTTCAGACATCAGATATAGGTAGAGTAATTAGCTTCAAGAACCCAGTTTTAAGGTCTCAAGGTTAGAGTAAGGGTTTCGGCAGCCGAGCAAAAGATAGAGGAGGTTATTAGGAGTGTGGTAAGGTTGGTCACTATGATAGAGATTGTCCTATATCCACTAGAACCAACACAAAGAGGTTTTCTTATATTATGGTGACAGGGTACACTTTTCTAGGGATTTCCCTCGACACAGGGCCACTTAGACAGCAGCCTTACCTACCTAACCATTGCAAATGATGCCACCAGCTAGAGACGGATAGCCCAGAAGCTTGCAAAGCTAGGAGTTGAGGCTAGGAAGGGGGAGAGAGGGGTAAAGGAAGTGAGAAGCATGGAGTGGTTCACCGTCAGCTCTATGCTATTCCAAAAAGGGTTGAATTGAGGCTTCAAATGCCATTATGACTAGTATGTTATTTGTTCGTGGTCCTTCAACTTTAGCATTATTTGATCTTTGATCTACTATTTCATATAATTTTGTGTATTTTACTACTGATTTAGATATATCTGGTGAACCATTATTTTTATCATTAAGTGTATTGGCGCGGTTGTAGTATTATGTTATGATTAACTAATCTTGTGACACACGAACGGACATGATTAATCTAGATATGATATACTTTGATGTAATTCTAGGTGTGGACTTGTTAGCCCCTCACCATGCGGTCCTGGATTATTATACAAAGAACATGACCTTTTTCGCTCTCGATGCACTTCTGGTAGTATGGTGGGGGCCTACTATTCACTATTCTATTTAGGTTATATTTTACCTTGAGGCCTGTAGGCTTATTTCTTAGTGGTGCCTAATTTAATTTTCTCATGTTTGAAATTGTAGTGTTTATCCTACCTCCCATGAGTTTTTTCATATCGTTAATTAATTTTGGATATGTTTCCTACTGGTTTACCTTGCCTCCCACCCAAGAGGGACATTGATTTTTCAATAGAGGTTGAGCCAGGCACCATGCCTATTTTTATTACTCTATACCATATGGCCCCAATAGAGCTTCATGAGTTGAGTACTAAGCTTCAAAATTTTCTAGGTAGTAGCTTCATCCATCCTAGTATCTCTCCTTGGGGTGCCCCAGTTTTGTTCATAATGAAAATGGACAAAAGTATGTAGATGTGTATTTACTAAAGGTAGCTAACAAAGGTGATTATTAAGAAAAAGTATATATTATCACATGTTGATGATTATTTTGTCCATATAAAGGGTGCCACTATATTTTCTATGATTAATTTGAGGTCAGGTTCATTTGAGGATCCGGGCAGAGGATATCCCAAAGATAGTTTTCCGTATGAGATATTGACACTATGAGTTTCTGGTGATGTCATTTGGGCTAACTAATGCCTCTGCAACCTTCATGGATTTGATGACTCAAGTTTTCAGGACTTATTTAAACTCCTTTGTGATAGTTTTCATAGATGATATATAGGTACACTTGCAGAATCAAGCGAAGCATGAGGAGCACCTAAGGATACTACTCCAGGCTTTAAGGACTGAGAGACTTTACGCCATGTTCTCAAAGTTTGAGCTTGGGTTTGAGGCAGTGGCATTCATGGGACATATGGTGTCTAGTGCTGGTATTAGTGTTGATCTATCAAAGGTAGCTGCAGTTCATGATTTCCCTTGACCTACTACTATTATAGAGATCCACAATTTCGTTGTCTTAGCTGGGTTGTATCGACAGCTTGTTCAGGGTTTCTTATCTAGTGTAGCTCCCTTAACTATGTTAATGCAAAAGTACATTCCCTTCTGGTGGTAAGCTAAGTGTAAGTCTAGATTTTTTAAGCTTAAGGAATTTCTAACCAATGCCCCAGTACTTTCCTTGCTAGTTCAGAGTAAGACATATACAGTACATTATAATGCTTACGTCATCGGTTTGGGCTTTATTCTGATACAACGGGGTCATATTATTTCTTATGCTCTAGGAAGTTGAAGGACCACGAGCGCAACTACCCACCTACGACTTGGAGTTCGTAGCGGTAGTTTTCACTATTAAGATCTAGCGGCACTACTTAATCGCCGCCATCGTGAGGTATATACTGACCACCATAGTTATAGTACACTTTCGGTCAAAAGGATCTTAACTTGAGGAAGAAATAATGGGTTAAGCTCCTTAAGGACTATGACCTGTGTATTTTAAGTCATTAGGGTAGGTTTAATGTGGTTGCAGATGCCTTGATCTAAAAGGTGGATAGTATGGGTAGCCTATCTTCTATATCACTTTTCGAAGACTATTGGCTTGGGATATTTGTTCCTTGTACAATAGGTTGGTGTTAGGTCGGATATTTCATCTCTAGAGTGAGTTTGTACATGTTGAGTATAGGTATGATTTATTGGATAAGATTTGACAACGCTAGTATGAGGAATCCTATTTTATTTGGATTTGAGAGTGGAAATTAAGGGGTGACTTCAGTTGGTTTATAGTGGACTCTAATGGTGTATTGGGTCCATGGTTTTCTTTATATTTCTTTTGCTGGTTATTTTTTTGAGACTTTGTTACATGAGTCTCACTACTCCAAATATTATATTCATCCAGGTACTTCTAGGATTTATCAGGTAACAACATTATTTGTGATAAGGCATGAGAAGATATATTGTAGCTTTTGTGTCTTGGTGCCTTACCTATCAGTAGGTGATGTTCGATCATCGGTAACCTAAGATTTAGATGTAGAGACTACTTATTACCAAGTAGAAGTTGGAGTGGACTACTATGGACTTTGATTCTGGCCTTCCTCGACTTCTAGAGTTCATGATTTTATTTGGGTCTTCGTGGATTAATTGACCAAGTAAGCTCATTTCCTATCGACGGACTCATTTTGGGGTGCTAAGAGATTAGCTACATTGTATGTTCATGAGGTAGATAGACTTAATGGGGTGCAAAATTCCATCATATGTGATAGGGGCACTCAGTTTACATCCCAATTTTTGAGGATCATGCTGAGGGAGATGGGTACAAAGGTTGCTTTAGTATAACATTCCATCCTTTGATAGACGGGTGGTCCAAGATGACAATTCAGGTATTTCATGATATGTTGTGAGCCTACGCCTTTGATCTTAGATGTCGTTCGAATAGACACTTGGCTTTGGCAAATTTTTTATATAAAAACTGTTATCACTCTAGCATTCAGATGGATTAATTTGAGGACTTGTATGGAAGACATTGCAGATCATGTATTGGTTGGTTTTGTAGTAGGGAGACTCAACATCAAAGTTTAGATTAGGTTTAGGATATAGTTGATAAGGTTAGATTTATCTAGGATAGGCTTCGAATAGTGCAGAGTAGGCAAAAGTCCTATAAGGATTCTAGGCTTTGACCTTAGAGTTCAGTGTTGGTGATTTGCTCTTTCTATATGTGTCAACAATGAAGGGCCTTATGAGGTTTGGGAGGTCGAGTATTCTTATCCCCAGGTTTGTTGGGTCGTATAAGATCAAAGAAAGACTTATAGTTGTTTCCTATAGACTTGCCTTACCTCCAGAGTTAGTTATTTTGCATCTTGTGTTTCATGTGTCCATGATAGGTCAGTGTATGGCAAACCTATCTCAAATGCTTCATCAAGAGTCTTTTCATCTTGATGATTGTATTATCTATGTTAAGGATATTGAGGCCATTATTGATAGAGAGGTGACGTTTCTAAAGTCTAGGAATGTTCTTGGGGTAAAGGTTTGTTGGGGCTCGTTGACCCGTCGAGGAGGCTAACTAGGAGACAGGTGTGATATGCGGTTATATTATCCACATCCATTTGATCCTTCAGGTATTTTTCTTTCTTTTACTTTTGAGGATGAAAGTCTATTTTAATGATTGATATTGTAGTTACCCAAGTGGTAATTTACTTGCCTTTCTACCTTTACTGTGTTTAGAGCTTTCTTTTACCTTTCTCAAGTCATTTATGGTTTGTCGGACTAGTAGTTTGGTTCCCTAGTTGTTCTGTTGCCTATTATCTCTGTTTCCCTATTTTGAAGTCTTAACCTCAAAATAGTGGAAGTTGAGAGTGAATTCCTATTAAACGTGCTTGGAATCATTTCGAACTATTCCACGAACCAAGGCAAAGACGAATAGGTTGTATCTAACTGCTAAAATAAAACAATAAGCAAGATAGTAATTAAAAAAATAATTGCATATATATACATCCACCCTGACCAAAACCTATTATCAGTGGAAAATGGACATAATACAATAGAGTATCCAAAAGAAAATACACATACATAAAGCTCCTAAAGAATACAAAGTACAAGGCTTTTACGGAAAATACAGAGCAGGCTACAACAGGAGGAGAACATGATCATCCCGAATGCTAAAATCTCACCGCAATATATGAGTCTTGGGTATCTACTCAGCATGATATTTCCTCCTTTGAGAACCCGTACCAGTATAAACAACACGAAAAGAGTGCAGAAGTGCAACATAAGTACCAAACACAAGTTCCCAGTAGGCATAATAGTCCGATCCAGTGCAAATAAAGTATAAGCAAGGTAAGGGAGAGGAAAGTAAAACATGTTAATATAAGTGAGTAAAAATTAGCAAGGAAATAACTTTACAAATAGGTCTAACAATAGGCATGGTTACATAACTAATCAAAATAAGGTGAAGGTACAACTCTTAAGAAAGAAAGTCGATGTACTTTTTCCCCATAATGCGATAACCTTTATGTAACACAAGATATTGTATCTGGTCTCCAGTGCAGCACAAGTAATACTTATACGAAAGGATGTACTAGTAAAGTGACAACTAGGAGATCATAAATATAAGTAAAGAGAAGATAAAACCCAAATGGTCCCCCATCCGACCAATAGGTACAAGAAAGAAAAGAAAACATACATAACCTACCTGATGCCATCCTGCCAAGCTGCAGTCAAAGAAAGAAAAAAATGTCGTGATTCCTATAAAATATCTCTTTCTTTTATCAATGGTCTATAGACACAAACAAAACATTCAGGAACCCACCTTGACTCCCTTATAAGCTTGAAGGTTACAAATTATGTGGAAAAATGAATTCAAGAGGGTAGAACTAGAAGCAACATCATAAATACTCAATATAACCTATGAGGTCCTACCTCTAAATCATAAGTTCGGCCCCTTCCAATTACACAACTCCGGGCCCCTATACTAATAAAAATAATGCTGGAACCCATCCCATAGGCCCTAGCTAGTAAAAAACATTTAGCTCGAAATGGGTAGACCAAGCCACAACGATACATATAAATAAGAAAATCCTCAGTTTGGTCATATTTATGAAAGAATCTTCATATCCCAGCGATTGTGGAAGATTTAACTTATAAGAAACTCTTTCAGGTAATGTTTAGTTAGAAAGTCACATTCTACTTCACTAGTTATCCACAATCTCAAACCCAACGTTAGGCCTTGCCTACCAATGCCTACACAAGCCAAAAACATAAATGCATTCTAATGGTAAAACATAATACAGATAAAATACCATCGATATGTATAAGATCGGTGGAAGCCACTAGATAAGCACAAAAGTCATACAGAGCATGATAACTACCTAACACCACCTCTAAGGTCCCAAGACCGCTCCCAGTAGGGATAAAATAAAATCACATCATCCGGCACCAACTATACCCCAACTGGGATCCCAGAACAGATAAATAAGCAAAAATAATAGTAGAAAGGGTAACCAACCCACTATCCCACACCAACACTAGCTAACACAGTACAAATACTCTAGAAGCCCTAATATAAAAGTCAAGTGACTCGTAGCCTACCTGGGCATTGATGGTCGTCCTTGAAAAGTGTGAAAAAGAATAAATTCTTGCAAAACCGCTCAAAATAGCTCAAACTAGCAAAAATATAATCTACGAGTCAAGATGAGAATAGCAAAACTAATATTGAAAATGAAACTCATGTTAGAAATTGGGCCTAAAATTAGGATCATGGGTTCGACAAACCAAATTGAGAGGTAGGCCTCATCTCGGGGAACACACGATTTGAGTTTGAGCTTTAATAAACTCAAAATAGGTCCCTAAATTGGAATTTAAAATTTTATGTAAGAAGAAGGAAAATAATAGAAATTAAATGTAGAAAAAGGAGAGAAACTAACCCAACAATCGGGGAAAATACCGACATATACTTCCCTAAAGCTTATCTAATATGTCTTCAACAACGCACCACAAATTACTTCAATTATGATCAAGAATTGAATTTTTGGTTAAGAATTTCAAGTGAGAAAGTGAGAGAAAAGAGATGGAACAACCCTTTATAGACCTAGCCACACAGTACTGCAACCACAGTCAGTTTGTCATGAAAGAGTTGTGTGATATGAACCGGACCTCGCGATGGTAAGTAGTCCACTGCAAACACGGTGAAAATCAACCCCCGTTTACCTAAGTCATTGCAATCGCAACCATTCTAGTTTCACGCGCATCATGAATGCAGACAAAGGACTGCATTAGTAAAGAGAAAAAATATTCATCACCAGCGATCGTGGATAGGAGTAGCAGAATGCGATGGAGGTACTATAGTCGAGCCTTCATAGTAAAAATATTGTGAAAACAACTTTGGAAAATGCTGAATAGAATTAGAATCCAAATTTGACAAAAAAAAAACATGAAAACTACATGGAAACGCCATTATGGACTCAAAATAATGAAAAAATGGCCATCCGAAGTTGTTTTAATAAAATAGGTACGAAACTAAAATCAGCTAAATTTCACGACCTAATTTTGTGAATCATGATGGCACCTTCTATACTACTACTAGGAGAACCAAACCTGTAGTCCGAAGCAGAGGACTATAAATCAATTGTGGAAGTATATCAAAAGTCAAAAGAAAAATAAATACAAATGTATTTAAGAATAAAGAAACGCCCAAAAACCTGGTATTAATGTCAAACGAACCACTAAGTATAGAAAAAATAAATCTGAAATAGGTCTAATACAACTGTATCACCAAAATACATGGAGATCAAATAAAATTCCTAAGTCGAAGAAAATCAGGTAAAACCCAGATGCCAAGCTCACCCTGAATCTCTGAAGTAGATGGAATCCGAACAAACAACTGATTGTGTATCATGATCATAAACCTGTACTTGGATCTGCACATGGGCAAGTGTAGTATGAGTACAAGCTCTGAAAGAAACCCATAACTAGTAGCTTTGAGGGCCCACTAGGCACATAACAATAATAAACGCAGAGTACAATAAAGGGTCACAAAATAAAATAGCACAATAAGGGATGCTAGCTACTCAACCAGGAATCATGTAACAAATAGACATGTATCGCTAGCTAATCACATAACAAGATATCGTGTAATGAAGGAAGACATACCCGAAATCCTTGCAACAATACATGTGACTAATAATGTAATAAATAGGAACAGTATACCAGTAAACTCAATTAAAAGAGTAACTGACTCAACAAAAGTATAAGGCACAAAGTCCCACACAAAATGAAGCATAAATTAGCCAATAACGATAACTAAGCAATAATTATAATAATAAAGTAAAGCGATTAAACGGTAACAAGTCCCCCATGAGAAGTGCAGTGTACACAAAAAACACTCTCACTTCTAGGCATCACCATACTACCAGGGGTACACTGAACAAAACAAGTACAGAAAAGTAAACACACACATGAACGTCATCTAAGCCTCATATCCTAATCTCAGAACCACAATGAATCTCAAGTATGGTATCTCGTGCCTCATATCAACAGTATTATCAAGCCTTTATTGATAGTTAAGGCGTACAATACCGGTATATCATCGTATCACCAAGAGTCCCCAATAAATCGGGTATCATCATATTTCTATAACCAGTAGTACCATGTGTGTCAAAAAGTTATACTCACAATTGTACAATGACAGACTCAAGTCCAAGCAGTTGTACTAGCTACTAAATCAAGCTGATCTTAAGTCCCAATATTTATTAGTAAAATAATAGTTCTCAGTGCCAAGAGGTAAAGCCTGGACTAATAAAAGTGAAAATAGTGTTACCGGGTGCTCGATATAATGTCGAGTCTAATACAGTAAAAGATTATAACTTATATTATTATTAAAATATTTCCATTTATTTCTTTATGTTATTATTCCTTTGTGTTACAAAAATCATCTTCTAGCCATCATGGCTTAATAATAAGGTGGTGATACTGACCCAGCCCTAATGCACTCTCATAGGAGCTATGGGCCCAACCCCTCGTATTATGAATGCACAATAATTCAACAAGTATCCATATCAACATATATCATGTCATCTCAATATCCTATGTCTTGCACATGTATCTCTAATCAATTTCGCCCAATATCACTCGAGTGCCAACATATAAGTATCAACATAGAGCGGACAGAAGAATGGTACAAGGTTACTAGAAATCCTAGCTTACCAACCCAAGGATGCTATTTAGTAAAATTATAAAGTTATTATCCTAGAGATAGCTCCATGGGGCCTAACTGTCGTCCGACGATAAAGCGTTGCAATAGCATCAAACTTACTCTAACAGATGTCAAACATTCTCTAAATAATCTGGAACTTATGTTAATGTATTTTATATGTTAATACGAGTATAACAGTATATTTTATAATAAATTTTGGACTAGGCCGAAAATTGGGCCTAAAATAGGCATTCAGGACCCACTCTCCAAAAATGAAAATAAGCTTTTCTACCGGGTTCCCAACTTCATTAGGAACCCGTGCTCCAAAATTGAGCACAATTCGAGTGAGGGAAGGGCTTCACAATAGCCCAAAAAGATTTGACCCTAATGGGGTCAAATAGTCGATCTTGATGAAGGAATTACGGTGTAATAATTGATACTAGGAGCAATATATACTCAATTAATGAAGAATTACTCAAAGTTATATGGATTAGGGCATGATTTTATCAATTTCAACCCTTGGAGCCATTAATGGTGGAAACCATGAATTTGAAAGGTATAAAGGAAAGAGAAGTTACCCAAAAATCTAGAAGAATCGAAGAACAATGGTGGAAGAATCGAAGAATGATGTTGAGAGGATTTTCCCTACCATTAGAATGGTGTTTGGGAGAAGTTTTTTGCCCTAGAACTGAATAAATCGTAAGGTTTCTATTGAAATAAAATGCAGGGGTTGTGTAGGAAATATATACTGCCAGGTACCTCATTCATCGCAGTTGCGCTGAGGTGAGCTCACTGGGATGAGTTCGCGATCAGTTGCTAGTTTCTGCTGCAGATTTTCAGGATCTCCAAACGGGGTCTTGAAATTGAAATGGAGTCTAAATTTTACAAACCAAATATATATTTTATGTCAAAAACATATTCCAAACTCAACCAAATCAACAAAATTGATATCGTAGGTCTTTTGAGCGAGAAGGACTCCATACCAAGCTTTAGCCAAAACTAGGAAATTTGCAACTTTCCGCAAAACAACTCAAATCAAGCACAAACACCATGGGAAGCGTACCAATGGTCAAACTAGCCTAAATTCACCATTACATAGTTGATGGAAGTGTCAAAATTCTGATATGATACTCCGAATACCAAACTACCATCCAAGCTCCACTTTAGACCATGAACTTACTAAAATTCGAAATTGGCATAAATTGCAAATGAGAACTCCAAAACACAAACATAAGGACAATCTTGACTTTGTTTTGGCATTCCGGAGATAAAAGAATTGTCAAAATTTAATTCCAAGATCATCTTGAAGTAAAGTTGACTTTAGCCAATGATTACTTAGTTTTAAGCTCTAAAACAGGCAATTTGAGATATTTATCAACCGAGTAACTAGAGATCCGTGCTACCGGTCCCAGTAACTCATAAATAAATTGGGTAAACTATAGAATTGCTCTAGAATGAAAAACGTCACGTATTTATCATAAATGACCATGAGGGTCATTATAAATGGATTTATAGGGGTACACTTCATATAGTTCCATAACTAGCTTATCCATTGAGATTGCTACCTCCACTGACTGGAGGTGGGGCCTAAGGTGGAGGTACTAGCTATGAGGGTCAGCAAGGTAGGTTCGGTAGTTACAATGGTGCTCGGTCGACTGGTGATGACTACTATTTTTATGCTATTCATGGTAAATGCAAAGGTTTGAATGTTGTTAATACTGGTTATGATGACCAGATTCCTCAGATCATGATGGCACCTACTATACCACTAGTAGGAGAACCAACCCTATAGACCAAAGTCAAAGCGGAGGACAACTACATCAAAAGTAGAAAGTACAAGTATAATAAACAATATACGAATGAAGCAACAATATAAAGAATCAACAATTCCAAAAACCTAAGTATCAGTCTAATACAAAACCTCTAAGTACAGAACATCAAATCAAGTGTCTAATACAAATGTACCTCCGAAACACAAGGAGATCATTTCAATACTGAAAAGAAGTATAACAAAGATGGATACCAAGCTCATGCTAAATCTCTGGAAAAAATAAAGTTTGCACGAACAGCAGTCTGTGAATCATGGTGGGGCACCTATACTCGGATCTGCACATGGGTAAGTGTAATATGAGTACAAGTTGTCGAAGCAACCCATACCTAGTAGACTTCGAGGGCCCATAAGCACATAAAAATAATAAAATCAGTAAATAACTGAATACAATAAAGTAGGGTCACAAAAGAAAATAGTATATCATAGAAGCTAGTTACTCAGGTAGAAATCAAGTAACAAGTAGAACATATAATTGCTAGCTAATCACATCACGGTATTTTAGGAAATAAAGACAGACGTACCTGAAATCCTTACAGCAACATATGTAAGCAATTATAATAAATAATCAAGAGTCAAATAGAAGATAGGAAGAGAACATTGATGTTACATTTCTAATCTCAAAATAGAAAAGATTTATAAGATGACACTACACATAATAACCCACGTAATTGGAACTATCCAATAATCAGTAATATCAATAGAGCAGTAATGGAATTAATGTAATAAACATATAAACACTGTGAAGCCCCCATAATGAATGCAACGTACACGGTAAACACGCTAACCCATTGGCCTCCCATACGACCAGAGGTACACTGAAAAAAACAAGTGCAAAAAAGTAAATACACACCATACAGTAACCATTCTTGTGTACGTTTCCCTTCTAGTATCCGTAGGCCTAGCAGGAAAAATCCATGGAAGCCTACCCTAAGTGATCCCATTATATCCCTACTCCTTCTTGTTCCCTCCCCCCCCTTCCGCATCGTCGTAGCTTAGAGGATAGGTCCATAGAGGTCTGCCCACCATATATAATCTCTAATGTCATTATAATCTCACATCCCATACCATAAGCCACACAGGTACCAAACCTGGCATTCACACACCTCATATATATCAATAGTCTCAATAAGTCGTAATATCAACAAGTCATGGTGTCCCATGCATAAAAATAGTAATATCGGTAGGTTATGGTGTCCCCTGCCTCAATATCATGTATCACTAAGTTCTCAAGGGAACTTTTTCAATAATCCTCCAAACTAGTATATGTGATAGTATCAAAAAGTTGTAGTCACTACCGTACAACAATGGACACATGTGCCAGCGATGTACTTACTATCGAATGGAGTCGGTCTTAAGTCCCAGCATTAATTAGTCAAATGATATTTCTTGGTGCCAAGGTGTAAATCCTGGACTAAGACGAGTACAAATAGTAGTTCACAGTGCTCGGTACACCACCGAGTCTAAAATAATTAAAAGGTCCTTTAAGTTATATTAGTATTAGAATATTCCAAGTTATTAGTTTATGTAATTATCCATCATTAGTATTATTAGATTTTTCTAGAAGCACATCAATATATTTATGTTAATAGACAACCTATGCCCTGCACAGAAACAACTAAAACACAACTAGTAGCATAATACAATAGCTCAAACTCAAGGGAAAAAACTAAAACCAACCCATGCATCAACGTTCTACTACTTCCAGAGTCACCCAAAAGCCTTCACAAGGCTAATTCCTAAGTCAAGAGTGTCGTATTTTATAGAACTCCAACATAGAGAGAAAATAAGGAATAGAACGAAGAAGAGTTCTAAGTACACGGTAACAACCTATAAAACCCGTCCCATAGATGCTTTTAGTACAATTATCAAAGCTATATACCCAGAGATAGCCCAATGGAGCCTACCTATTGTCCGACAATAAGTATTGCAAGTTCATAAATGTTACTTTGACTAACATCAAATGAACTTCCATTTCTTTGAAACTTGAAAAATAGTATTTCGTATATCAATACATGTCTAAGGTATAAATTATACTAAGTTCTAGACTGGGCCCAAAAAAGAGCCTAAAATGGGCCTACTGGGGCTGCTTGTCAAAACTAAAAACAAACATCCCCATAGGGGTCCCATCGTTACCAGGAACCAATGCTCTAAAATTAAGCATAATTGGGGCAAGGAAAGGGCTTCAAATTAGTTTGGGACAGATTCACTTAATAGAGTTAAAGTTTTCATGCTTTATGACTTTGAACGGGAAAATTTAGTGACAAAACGATAACTAAGGGTTAACATGATTCATGAAACAAGAATCTAATCATTTCCTTCGATACAAACTGAAATTACTTCTTTTTCTTATTTTAGTCAAGAATGGAGGAAACCCCAATTTGATAGAAACTAAAGATAACGAACTTACCGAAAGTAGGGAAGATGCAAGGAACCTTTGCGAACTTTATCTTCAAGATTGGATGAGTTTTCCTTAAGTTTATGCCTTAGAATTTGAAAGAAAAGATGAGAATTTGATTTAGTAAATGAAATAGTTTAAGGGGTTGTATCTATTTATAATCACTGCTAATTTAGCGGGTGCGAAAAATGGAGTCGCAGGGGCAGAAAATGAGTCACAGGTGTGACCTTGTGCCCCACAATCTTCTTTGTTGAGGAGACTACCTGAGTCATTGTGGAGACATTGCCATGGAGAAAAACCATAACAGGTGCGATGGTCGCTGGGGAGACACCTTGATCGCAAGGGCAACCTCGCAGGTGCAGCATCCCTTCACAGGGTCAATCTGTGCCTACAATTTCACAAACACTGAGAAATTAATTTTACAAGATCTAGAATGAGCAATCCAATCCCAATTTCAACAAACCAAAAGTGGAAACAACATAGAAATGACATTTTGGATCCAATAGAATCATCAAAATTACTATCTATGGTCGTTTGAGAAAAATGACTCCTAAAATT
>JBDJHY010927374.1:0-10113 GCA_039654485.1 Withania somnifera
TTGTCGTTCTGTATATTAGCGGTTCTTATGACATTGACATCGGGTTTTGGGAACTTGTATTACATCTTATTGTTTTTTCGCATATACTGTAGTAGTCCTCCACTTCGGCTACGGACTACAGGGTTTGGTTCTCCTATTGGGTGGATAGTAGGTGCCATCATGACTCCGAGAAGTCGAGTCGTGACAGATATGCACATGGGCAAGTATGGTGTAAGTACATGTTTTTGAAACAAACGATACCCAGTTGGCTTTAAGGGCCCACTAGGAACACAACAATAGTAAGAGCAGTAAATAACATAAGACAATAAACAACAGTAAATAACATAAGACAATAAACATGGTCTTAAATAAGTAAAATAAAGTAAACAAGGAATATAATTCATGGAAAAACCATTAAAGAAAGCATCATATACGGAACAAGAATATCAAATCATGGACTAGGCCAATTGAGAAATTGTAAAACAAATTCTTTAAAACTATGATTGAGGCTTGACTAATGAGTAGTGTAGATAAAGAGACAAAAAAGTAACCTCAAGACACAAAATGTAACTAATATGGGCCATTGCATGCATTCAACCTAGTATTGAAAGTTAGGCTTATTGCTATATAAATTCCAGTTATTTATTCTTAGCTATTAAACCATAAGGGAAGGGAGAATGAGCAAGTTGTATAGATAGTTATACGGACACTCAATAAATATAGAATATGTTGGAAAGCTAGGCATTTTGTCTACTTAATTAGAGATAACATAGATCTTTATTTCTCCGCAGTAAACTATGGGACATGCAAGAATATACAAAGCAAAGGTTATAAGACACAAGAGGTTGGGCATAATCATAAAAATGATGCAAGTTTTCTTATTAGGGGATTACCATATTAAATTGGCATGATCTACAAATATAGATACCAAATAGGGTACACTATAAAATTAATTTTCTAATACATATTGGTCAGGTTTCAAACATGTCACAAGAGAAGAAAAGCTTTAACATATATTCATGATCTTCACATATACCAAAACAGGGCAAAAACTTATCACTATTCTTATAAAACTATGCAAGTCCCTTATAAATCATATACGTACTTCAGTGAATATGATATCAAGAAATAATTATTTTAAAACTAAAGAATATGCAGGAGACTCTCATTAGTTAAAACATCTTATCAAATAAGAGGGTAGCAATCTATAAGGTTATATTCCAAGTAAAAGTAATCAAAATAAATTTCATTTCAAGCATATAATATGAAACAACCAGATAAGAGTGTGATTGTATTACTCAAGATAACCTTGCATCACATTACAATTTAAAACCATAAATCACCTAAACCAAATACACTCAGCAACACAGTTTAGCTCCTAATAACAAACATTGTTATATCGTACACATAGAAACAATCATCATATTAACTACCATGCTAAATGGTTCATGCAAAAGATCCAATTGTCTAAGAAAAAATATATAAAACACTTTTGTTTCATTGTAAAATCCATTTTCTTGCTGGATCTTGCCTCTTAGAATTATTACTTTAACTATGCCATGCATACATGATTTCAGTAATTCATACGCACAACAAGTTCAGGCTAAGATAAACCATGAGAGCATTTGACATGTACTCAACATATTTTTACAAACACACATAGTATATAAACCTAATCATACTATTAGGCATGGAAATTGACTAGAAATAGGTAGTAGAGAACAACTTACAAGTTATATGAGAAAACTTAGAAATGAGGCCAGGTTTAGAATATGTGGTTTAAGGTGAAGGATTATGCAAACAGAGATCATTTACAGAAACATATATGTAAACCAATCATCCTTAAGACTTAGTTTCTTATCAGACATGTACACACATATTGGTATTAAAGACATGCTAGTTTGAGCAATACACACATAGAAGCAGATAATAGATTTCACACAACACCTATAACAACTTGATGCCTATGAGGGGTATTAATAATATTTCAAACTATTAATAAACAATAAATATTCGTATTGATATTACTAAATACACATTTCTTTTAGAGCTGAAGGAGGTAACTTAGTGAACATGCTATAATATACAAATTTCAGGGAGGGAATACATAGGAAGGATTTCATTTAGAATAACAAGTTACAATTGATACAAAATGAACAAGAGGAAGACATGTCAATTGCTTAGTCAAGTTACATAGAATATGCAACAATTATGGGTCATATTACTTTTCATGAGATGTTATTTTAGGCATTCAAACAATTTTTCCATAGGACTATACCATGTAGGTAAAGAACATATGAATGTATATAGACGCTTGATAAAAAAAAGGTTTACATGCTCATTTGCTAATAACTTCACACAGGATTATAGAAATCGAGGAATTTATAAAGCAAGGCAACCAGACTTCACCTAATTCAAATAGATCAACCTATGCTTAAGATACTTTAAGAGATGGAAATGGAAAACACAAAGAAAACTTATTCTAACCAATTCAACAAAAATTAAAAATTTGTCATATAACCAGCAGTCATATGAATGGAGCACATGAGGGATGCTTGTTTTAGATAACAAATGCAACATGTGGTGGGAAATATACATACATGATATATTAAACGTAAAAACTACTAAATGGAAACTTAAATTTATTTATGTCTTTCGGTTATGACTAAAGTAAGATTAAGTAGTGTATCTCATATTTTTGCAAAAAGCACAATATAAGAATCATTTTGGTGATATTTAGGAATGTTTAAAAGACAACTAACTAGTTCCATTAGAGGGCATGAAAGACAGAGGTGCATAGTCACAAACCAAAAACCGAGTTGTGATACCATCTAAATCCCATCGATAAACCAGCAAAACCCTGGCCTAGAGAATTGAGCAGTGGGACATTACCTTTTACCAGAAGAGAGGAGAAGACAGGAAAAGAAGAAGAAGGAGGAGAAATAGAGACATGACATAAACTAACTCCAAGAACATGCTATCGCGGCAGTCGATCATCTATATGTAGAATAATACAAATAATACAAGCCAAAAAGGAAAAAACTATAAAAAAAATTTAACTAGATTCGAAGGGTAACAACTTAGACAATAGAAGATCGACTGCTCACTATGTCTCGTAAAACAACACAGAGCTAAATTGAATGATCGCGCTAGTCCTGGTGACTGGTTATAGTACCTATATCATAAAAAACATAGAAGTGTAACACGAGTACAAAAATAACGGGTATCCAGTAGGCATCATGGACTGACCAGGCATAAGAAAATATAAGCAGTGTAATCTAAGATCAAATAGAAAGTAAAGGAGAGAGAGTCACAACATGAGCTAACAAGTATGAAGGACCTCTTAGGGTATAACCCAAAGAATCTGAGTCACAATCAAATCATGACAAATGTGATACATACCTGGAGCTCCAATGTGACCCGCATAACAAGGAACCAAGAAAGCTAATACCAATAAAGTAATAAATTAATGCAGTGGAAAATAAAGCAAGGAAAGTACCCAAAAAATCATAGAGAGAAAGAAAGAACATTATCATATGAGAAACCAATAGGGATATATCTATAAATCCGGAGAGTACAACCAAGCATGAATAATGTAATGAAAAGGGGTGCTGAAAAGTAATAGTACCCGTACAAACCCTCCCATATACATGACTCTTCCAGGAGAGGACCCACAAAAGTTTTTCCTATATACTTATCCCTTCTACCTTATTTTATCCCTCCACCAGCTATGCAACATACCTCAGTCATAGCATTCTAGGTCGGAGGATATATGGAGGGATCTAGTCAAATGTACAAAATCCTCATAAAAAAATAACTAGTAGCATAACCATTAGTAAAAAATGCCAAAACTCAGTCTTAGCCAGTATATCATATCTTATTGGAAAATCTAAAGTCTATCCATGTAGGAAAATCCAAATCTCAGTAAAACCCAATTTTTACCATGTTAGAAAAATCCAAAGAACATAGTGACAGTGAGAAAATAGGATCCAATGGTGTGAGAAATCGATCCATGCTACTCATGTGTGCAGTTGTGAAAAATATACATATACTAGATAATATATCACTTTCAAATCATCATACTTTCAAAATACCAAGTACCTTTTTAAAACATTAATCCATTCTAATGACAAAAAACTATCAGCCTACCAAGATAAGCTCTAAGCCACATACATAAATCCAAGGGATATATGCTAAGCTCCAGCCACTAGTATATTCCCCTCCCCAACCTCATGTACATTCCGAGTTAGCGTCAAACACACAGGAAGGGCCTCGTAGCTGTAGGAACTTATAGCCAATGATAAAGCCAACAATATAGCATATAGGAAAAGATGATCACTGTAATGAGGCTCCAAACTAGTGACCATCCTCGGGATGGAAATTTACAAAGTATATACAATACAAATACCCAATTTGAAAGAAACAAGCCATAGACTCCTAGAATCCAATGATAACCTCAAAGAACATGAAAAAATATTGAATGAATTATGAACAACGACTTAACATCACACGAAGCTATAAAAAAATTAACCCATACATTAAGACTAGTTAAATAAGACACATATTGCTATAGTAGTAGCAGGGTTAGAATCAAAACTAAAAATGGTCTGTAAACCCTAATAGCTTAAAAAAAATTATACCAACACGTACAACACAAAACATGGATTGTATGGTACAAAATTGGCTAATTCCGATAGATAATAATGAAGAAATAAGCCCTACAAAGTAATCTAATAAACAAAACTTATGAGTATAAAGAAACCATAGAAACTCCACAATATAATTCCACAAATTAAAATCACTCAAAAACCTCCTTACCAACACGTTTAGAGCTCAGTTAAAGAGGAAAAATAGTGAATGTTGGGGAAATTTCATCAAATTGAAGAAGAAGAAATATTTATAGGGTTGCTAGGCGGTGCCCCATGATTGCGACCCTAGCCACGAGATCACAATCCCTTGTAACTTTCCCCTTAAAAATCACAACCCTCAACCCCACGATGGTAATGCTTTAGTACCTAGGTATCCTCAATTTGAATAATTGCTCAGTATGGAAACATATTTTGATTTTAAAACTCCATATATGAAATGTTTATCTCATATTATAGACTCAACAGAACTAAAAAAAAGGTAATTCGCGGTCGTATAACATAAGAAAGGCCAAGAGTAACAATAATTAAAGGAATTTAAACAATAAACTTTCACTGAACCAACCTACCAATCTCAGCAAGTCACAAATTACATGAAGCAGTTACATAATGCTCTAAGACTGGATGAATTGTTGAAATACAAAAATTACCCCGAGGGTCAGTACAACATCCCCCAATAAAGTAACTTTCATCCGAGAAAGTTAAGAATGAAGGAAGTACCTGAATAATAAAACAAATAAGGTTATTTGGCACACATATATCTCTCTGTTTCCAAGGTAGCCTCCTCCTCCGAAATGCTAGGCAAATGAACTCTCAAAACTAGAATCTCTACGGACCTAAGTCACCTCACATCTCTATCAACAACAACCTAAGGCTGGTCAACATAAGTCAACTGGTCATCCAGATAAACTGACTCAGAATGAAGTATATAGGAGGGATCTGGCACATATTAGCAAAAAATAGAGACGTGAAACACTAGATGAACGATTGCTAACTCAGGAAGTAGGGACAGTTTATAGGCAACATCTCCAATCTACATAGCTATTTCATATGTCTAAATGAACCTGTATGTAAGCTTTCCACTCCAACAAAACCTCATGCACGCCTTTCATGGGTGAAACCTGCAGGAATACCATGTCTCCAACACTATACTAAGGAGGTGGATGTCTTCGATTTGCAAAGCTCTTCTTTCTACTCTGTGCTATCCATATCTAGTCTTGAATAACCATGAATCTCTCTATGGCATCTCGATATATATCTGAGATTTATGGAAAATCTTGACAATATTTTTCCACTCATTTTGCGATGTGCAATTCCTACCATATAAGGCCTAGAATTGTTTGCCTTTTAAATGCTGGAATGGTAGAATTTATCATATGAGAACTCTTCTTAAGAAAATATTGATAAAAAATACCACAGAAATCCAAGAAAGAGACCCAAAGCATATCACAGAGTACTTAGATCGTTCAGATTGTCCATCCATCTGTGGATTAAAAGCAGTACATAGAGCCACTTTTGTATCTACATCTCTTGTACAATCCTCCAAAATCATTAAGTGGAATGAGTACCTCTATTTTAAATGATGGAAACTAAACCCCATATATATGAAGAATATCCTTAACATATATAAAAAAATACTCATAACCCTTATAATATGAAGTCTGTAGAAAGTGAGCGAATTTAGTTAGTCGATCCACAATAACCCAAATGTAGTCATGACCTTTGGATTTATGAAGGAGTCCAAAAAACAAAATCCATAGTAATCACCTCCCACTTCCTATTTGGGATAGGGAGTCATTTTAACGCACCACCTGCTCTATGCTGCCTAAACTTTTCTTGTTGGCAGTTCAATGGGAAATGAAACCCGATAAAATCATATCTCAGATGACACCACCAATAGTGCTTTCAAAAATCTAAGCATAAGTTTGATATACCTTTATGTTTGGAATACCTTGTATAATGGGCCATACAGAGAATAGTCTGAAAAAAATCATCAACCATGGGATCTAATATGTCCAATGTGACAAAGAAGTTAGACAAAGACTGAATGTCCAAGGATAACAACTCATTAAAGCTGAGATAGAAGAAAAACTACCCACAGTAAATGCCTTCTAACTTAAGGCATCTTCCACCACATTCACCCTGCCTAGATGGTGAGAAATGCAGATGTCAAAGTCCTTTAGAAACTTTTCCCATCTTATTTGTCTATGATTAAGATCCATCTGGATCAATATATAGTATAGGTGAAAGCAATTGGTGGAAATCTCATAATGAACTACATCGAGGTACTATCTCCAAATTTTTAGTGCGAAAACTGGCACTACTAACTCTAAATCATGGATTGGGTAGTTGCACTCATTTACATTCAGATGAAGTGAGGCATATGCAATAATGCAATCTTTCTGCATTAGTACACACCTCAAACCTATATCAGGGACATCATAATAAACTGTATACAAGTTACCTTCAACTTGATGTTACAATACTAGTGATGAAGTGTCCAACTCTTTATGCCTCATAAAAATTGACTCACAACCCTCGGACCGTCAAAAAAGAACATCGTTATGGGTCAAAATGGTCATAGGAGTTTCTATAAATTAAAATAACATATACGAATTATCTATAATAATCCACTAATAAAATAAAACTATAAACCTCTTAGGGGGTAGTAGGTCGAGGCCGATCAAGAATGGATGAACCTTTTGGTGTATCTACTTTGATACATGTCAAAGGTACAACATGACCTTGAAAGGCTTCAAAATCTATTTAGAAAGCACGCTTTGAGAATTTCGCATATAGTTGCTCAATCCTCAAAATCTAGTGTACAAATCAGAAATGTTTCTCATGCTACTTTTGATTTTTGAATTAAACAAGGATGTAATAATTAAAAACAATCACAAAGGAGACTACATATGCCATAGAAACCAAGGTCATGGTATCCATAAATGCATCTAGGGCATTAGTGATTGCAAAAGGCATAATCAGTAACTTATAATATCCATACCGGGTCTTAAATGCAGTCTTGAGAATGTCCCCAACTTGAATCCTCAAATAATTATAACCTGACCTAAAATCAATCTTAGTGAACATAAGAGCACCTTGATGCTGATAAAAGGATAAAGAATCGATGGCAAAGGATACTTATTATTAATGATAACCTTATTCGACTTCCTGTAATTAATACAAAGGTACATAATCATGTCCTTATTTTTAATAAAATAACGTTGGAGCACCCCACCGTGCTATACTATGATTGATAAAACCTCTAACAATTAGAACATTTAAGCTGAGTATTGATCTCTAAGAGCTACGACAAAACCAAACTATACCGTGAAACTAAATGGCAGGCCTGGTGCCCAACAAAACCTTGATAGAAAAATCAACTACACGCTAGGGTGGGAAGCCAGGAAATTCCTCAGGAAAGACATCAAGAAACTCTCTAACAATGAGCATAGATTCAGAGGAAGGAGTACTAGCACTCACATCATGGATATAAGTTATGTAAGCTATATAACCCCTAGATAAGAATATACTAGTCTTAATCCTAGATATTATTGTTACTAGGGAGTGACTAATAGGGCACTACAACAACACTAGAGGCACGCGGGGAACATATAACAACACGATCTAGGAAAACCATTTCAGGACAGAACGATTATCGAATAACCAATCCATGCATAGAATCACATCAAATTAAACCATATCAAGCGCCAAAAGATCATCCCGAGTGTCCAATACCCATATAGTAAAATTAAGAGCTCAGTGAACCTGATCCACCACTATAAGCTCACCAACTACAGTACCTACTCTCACGGGCATAGGTAACTGCTCACACATAACACCCAAAAGAGGTGTAAAATTCACAAACAGATGAGAATATTTAGAACCAAGGCCAAACAATGCCAAGGATGTCTATTGAACAACTGATGACGTATCGGTAACTACTGTATTAGAAGCCTATGTCGGAGCCTTATAACTAAAACATAAAACTAATTATTCCCAATCCTCTGGCCCTTTCAGCCCTACCATGAATGCCTCGATCCACTATCTAACCACCTCTAGACTGTGGTTGTACTATCTATGGATGATCTACATCTTGAGATGCTTTGTGAATGTCCTCACATCGTGGAGAATCTCTGGCATATTGACCCATCTCACAATCCTAAAGGAAACCCTTGCCTCTTCTTTGACAAAAACCACTAACTGAACCACCCTGGCCCTAAACCCAATAGATGTTCCCTTAGTGGACTAGCATCTCGATGCCCACTAGTTGATGGTGGGGAGACTTAAACTGGTCTACTAGGCTGCCCCTAGTATTGTTGTTATTGCTGAGGTTAGCATTTGTCATTCAACCTCTTGAAGTATTCATACCCACTAAAATCTTTCTAGCGGCATTGTGTATTATCACCTCCAACTTAGGCTGAGCGATGATGTCTCTCTATGTTACAAGTATGAGTAGCAACTACAAATAATGGACTACCCTGAGTAAGAAAGAACTCGACATCTATTTTTAACTAACATCTCAATCCACCTACAAAATGACAAACCCTCTCAACCTTTGTTAGTATAATAATATCCTCATATCTTTAAAGTTATTTGAATTAGTCCGTATACTCAGAACATATAATCAATTCCTTCTTCAAGTCAATAAACTAAGTTGTGAGTTCCTCCTTAACACTCAGGGGAAAATAATGAGCCATGAATGCATCTAAAAACTGACTCCATGTCATAGGAATGGACCATGTCTATCTTCTTTCTCTATACGCTATTCACAAGGCCTTACCTCCAGCCTCTAACTGATACCTAGTGAAATCAACTCCATAAGTCTCTCTAAAACCCAAGGTTTGAAATCACTCCTTGAACACTATAATAGACTCGTAAGGATATTATCTGCAGTGATCATAGAATATCAGAGGTACCATATGAATAAAATTACTATACATCTATCGGTCCTCGAATGTCATAATAGAAACTATAGGTTGGGGATGAACTAGAGACTAAACTGGCTCTACTTATGGAATAGGCTATGTAAGAGGAACTGTGGCTGTCACAAGCATCAACTAAATAGGAAGAGTTGGGGAACCTTGTATCGCTCCCATAGATTAAGTTTGACCCTTATCTATGGGTTCTTTACAAACATTGTATTCACATACTGCCATATGTATTGAATTTCATCATCACAGGTGGTTGTGTCTGCGATAGAGTTAGATCTATGGGTGAAAGATAAGTTTTCTCAACTCTGTCCTAGCCTCTCCCATGGTCTCTAGCTCTACCTTATCCTCTGACTGGAGCTCTTGGTAGAAACTGAGGAGCATTATCATCCATGGGTGCCGAACATGTATAGGACATCTATGAAAGAATAGAACCAAGGTGAATAATAGGAAACTAGTAGAAACCTCACACAAAGAAGTCAACAAAGTCATCCCTTTAAAACATCCCTGTAGCATCCTGAACAAAAGATACAGATGTGTTACGACCCAAAAATAGA